>JAIPRN010003500.1:0-20968 GCA_025469175.1 Geopemphigus sp. TES_GeoC_2020 | reverse complement strand
ACACAATTTGTTTTTATTATTGTTTATTATATATATAGCACTTGATAACAATTTGTTTAAAAATTATTGCAAAAATGTTAATATATTTATAAAGTTATAATAATAAATAAGTAAAATATATATCTTACAATTTTTTAATAGTGAACTAATATATGATGTTAATTGTAAACTAATTATTTTATAATAATTATTATTTTTGATAAACTTAATTAAAAATTATATAGGTACAAAAAATGTTGATTTAATATGTTAAATCATTTCCTATTTTTTGTTTTAAAATATATTATTAAAGAAAATATTTTAAAAACAAATATATATGTATATATAAATATTTTTTAAGGATATTTATACTATAGCCAGCAAAGGAGATTTAAATATGCTACATAATTTAAAAGTTACTAAATTAATTGTCAATGCATTTGTTAAAAAACTTGATATATTTTCTAAATATGGTAAGTAAACAAAAATTACATATTTATTTTATTTAACATAAATAAATATTTTAAGTAATAATTAAAATTTTTTTTAGATGATTTTGTAATAAGTCCACATGAAAATGACAGTAAACCATCTGTTAAAACGCTTATTAATGCATTATCTGCTTGTTTATTATCACATGTTGTTAGTAATGACATTAAACATTGGGCATGTAAACAATTAGTAAGTTAATTTAATTTCAGCTTTATATTAAAAGTACCAAAATTATTTGATTACATAAACAATCTGATAGTCTATGAAACGAAAAATACTAACAAGTTGGCATTTCTTTAAACTATTAAAATAAATAAGATTAATTTTAAATATAATTTGTTGTTACTGAGTTTAATTATTATAGAAAATTATAAATATATTGCTCAATATTAATTAATAATTAGTATTATTTTAATAAATTTAAATTTTAAATTTTAGGTAAATATATTAGTTAATAAATCTTTGCATAAAAAACAATTGACTTTACCAAATGAATCTGATTTCCCTGGTGCATTAAAACGATGTCCAATAGTAAAATTGGAGGGGCATGAAAACCGTATAAATCATGTTGTATGGCAACCAAAAGTAAAATTACTTGCATCTTCGTAAGTATTTTTTTGTTTCAAAACGCTTATAAAATTTTTAAATAAACAATATTTAAAAGGAGTTATTATTTTTTAGTGGTTTTGATGGGACAATGAGATTATGGAATAATGATTTATGCTTAGAGACAACATTAATGTTTTTTAAATCTCCACAAATGTATGGTAATGATCTAAATGGAGAATTGATATCAAAATTAGCGTGGTCACCATCTGGATTATGTATTGCTGCATCAATGGAAGGAACCATTAATATTTATACAATTCAAAAACGTCAGAGTTTTTTATTTTATTTAGTTAATTTTATCGATCATAAGATTATATATTTCATATATAGATGTTTTTCAAGAAGATGAAACTTGTTTATCAACACATACTCAAGATGCTTGGATAACAGCTTTAGCATGGTCTGGAACTTCAACAAAAAATTCTTATGATTTTTGTTCACAATACTTGTTAGTTGGAGGTGTTGACGGTTCAATTAATATAGCTGTTATTGATGCACTTAATAAAATAACCTTTGAAAAACTTAATGATTTATGCTGTCCTGGAGGTTTGTTTATGTACAAATAATATATTTAATTTAAATAAACAAAATGCTGGTGTGTGCGTCGTGGATGTGGGAGATCGGGGCAAATGGAGGTTTAAGACTAAGGTGGCTGACCCCAAATAGATGGGAATAAGACGAGGATGATGATGATGAATTTAAATAAACAAAATACAACTAAAAATTATAATTAAATATCTCTTTATATATATCATCATTATTAGATATTAATCCAACATTTATATATTTAGATGAAAGAGGCTATCAAGTAATTTACAGGGAATAATAATTATTACTTGTTTTCATATATGAATTCACTTTGTTGATTTTTCATTTATTTTTGTAAAAATACAATCTATAATTTGTATTAGCAATCTAAATAAGTAATTCAATAAAATAAAATTGCCACATTATTAGGTTGTATAATTTAAGAATACACTATTTAATATAAAGGACTTCCACCTAACTAACAAATAAAAATATCTAATTAGATTGATATTAATATATTTTTTAATTTACATAAAAACTAAAGATAATATTTTCAATTAAAGATTTTGATCTACTTTTAAAAGTTAAATTATAATAATTTTAATTATTTGTTTATTATTAAGTATGTTAGAATTTACAATTTTATAAATAACTTTAAGAGGTTTTTAGTATATCAATTTTATATTATTTTATTTTAAGTTTTGCCAAATTAGTAATTCGGATAATTTTAATATTATTGTACATTTGTATTATCTCTTTAAAAAATTAATTTTTAGTAGCTATATAATTCAGAATTTTATGTTATTAATATCTGTATGTCAATTTGAGGTAAAAGTTTTTTGTATATTTGTTTATAGTTCCAGTTTCTCATATTGCATGGCATGATGATTTGGTTCCTTTTGCTATAGCATTTTCTTCTGGTGCCATAACAATTGGTAAAATTCAAAAAATTACTGAACCTGAAATATTAACAATTTGCCAAGTAATTAAATTTTAATATTAAAAATAACTGTTATAATAATATTTGTTAATATTACAAAATACATTTTAGAGTCCAATTTCCACATTGCAATGGTCTAAAGTTTTTGACATATTGTCTGTAAGTAATGTAGAAGACACAGTTGTTAGACTTTGGGTTAAAAAACAAAATTGTTGGGAAATATTTCATGAACTAAATCATTCAAATGAACCTACTTGTGTAATTTGGTCCCCTGTTGTAGGTAAATATTAAAATAAGAATTAAAAATTATTAACATATTAATTGCGATCATATCAAATTTATTATTTACCTATTTTTAATTTAATAATTGTAGGTAATAAAGGATTATTACTTTGTGTTGGAACTGTGGTTGGATCTATAAATGTTTGGTTGATTCCTACTCCATTTTCTAAGTTAAAACCAAAAGTACTTTATTCATTTCAAGGACATATGTTTAATTCTGTTACTTCAATGAGTATCCATGATAGTGGTTTAGTACTTGCATCTGGTTGTAGTAAAGGAACCAGTGGTGTAGTAAATATTTGGTCACTGTTTGATGGTAGTTTATTAAATACTCATACTGGTTCTGGTGGTGTGGATGATTTATGTTGGATGGAAGATCAACTTGGACTTGCTGTTTGTTTTGCTCGATCAAAGGTAATTATAAGATTTATTTTTATATTTATAAAAAGTTTAATGTGTTTTTACATCAATTTTAGGATGTAACAGTTATACAGTTTAGTGCTGATAATCTTATGCATAATCGTTTTGAATCAAATGCTCGAAGTGCTTTGTACCGCCGTGGACTTAATAATGTTCAATATTTTCGTAAATTTGTAAATTCGTTACCTGAATTATTGCAGTTGCAAATGAATCATGAAAAACACAAAGTGCTAATGGGTGATCGTCTTTTATATAGTGATTACTTAAAAGGACTTATTAGTATTGCCCTTGAAATTTGGCCAGACCAAACTTTTTGTTTTCCATTTGTACCACCAAATTCTAGTCATAGTATTGAATTTTGTAAGTTTCTTTAATTATAAGTTTTTAATTAAAAAATCTAATTTTATTATACCTAAAATAGATGAAGAATGGCAATGGTTACAAAGATTAATCACAGTTTTAAATACAGCAAAAGCTTTACTTACAAGGAAAAATTTCCCAGAAACTTTTACAAGCTACTTTTTATCAGGTTTGAATGGTACATATAAAATTGTATTATATATATTTCTATAAAATGATTATATTTATAATCGATTTATTTATATTGTTTGAAAAATAATTTAGAAGAAAGTGTAGATCATTATTTATGGGCGGAGGCTATAAATAACAGTAAATGGACCATAGAAGCTGATCAACAAATTGTTCATTGGTTTAATACATCTCCTCATGATTGGCAACCATATACTAAATGTGATGCATACCTTTGGGGTAATGGTCGTAATGGACAATTAGGAGATACTGGTATGTACAATTATTAAATAAGTTTTGAATATAAAATAATATAATTATTATACATATATTATATATAATATTTTTTGTAGCTATTGGTCAATGTTTATGGTCACCAGTTAAAATACCCAACTTTAAAATTGCTCAACGTATTGTTTGTGGTCAAAACTGTACATTTGTTTTAACTAGTCAAGGTACAGTATTATCATGTGGCGAAGGCAATTATGGTCGTTTAGGCCATGGGCATTCTGATAGTTTGCCCAATCTCACTATGATATCGGCTTTACAAGGATTTGTTATAACTCAAGTAGCTACATCTATTGGCTCTGATGGACACAGCTTAGCTTTAACAGAAACTGGAGAAGTATTTTCTTGGGGGGATGGTGATTTTGGAAAACTTGGACATGGTAATAATGAGCGTCAAAGAAAACCAAAACTTATTGAATCTCTTTATGACGTAGTAGTCATTCAAGTAGCTTGTGGACATAAACATAGTGCTGTATTATCTCAAGACGGTGAAGTCTATGTGTTTGGAAGTGCTGAACATGGCAAATTAGGTTTAGGTGGACATACAAATAAAAAAAGGCCTACAAAAATCATTTATAAAGGCTTTTTAAATGTAAAACATATTGCATGTGGGCAAAATCATACTGTTTGTGTTGGAGAAAATGTTGTTTGGGCATTTGGAGAAGGAGAAGGTGGTAAATTAGGAATTGGAAGCAAACAAGATAGCTATATTCCACAGGTAAGCATTTATTGAAACCCAGAAATATTCTTTAATTAAAAATTATTTCCAATTCATTTGAGATATTTTTATCAGCCAATCATTACACTAACTGGAAAAAATATTAAAAAAGCATATTGTGGAAATGGCTTTACAATGTTCCTTTCAGAAGATGGTGAACTCTATTCGTGTGGATTAGATAATTTACAAGATTTGTCTGATGTTTTATATTCAGAACGATTATATCCTGAAAAAGTAAATAAACTTGAGTATAGTTTGTATTTAAATTTTTTTTATTAATTTTTGTGTTTTGTAGATATTTGAATTCCAAGGACAAACTGTTACTGATGTAGCTACAGGTCCAGATCATGTTTTGGTATTGACTTCTCATGGTGATGTATGGGCTTGGGGTAATAACTGTGAAGGTATTCTTGGATTTGGCCATAATTTACCCATCCAAAAACCTAAAATAATTTCAAATTTATCAGACAAAAATATCAAACAAGTAAAATAAATATTAATTTTAGTTGTTAGTTAAAAAATTTATATTTAATGTTTAAATTTAGATTGCAACTAGTCGTACTCATTGTGCTGCATGGACAGCAGAACCATTTTCAAGAGAGTCTATAAATATTTCACATAGTGATTTACCTACAACTATTCCTTATCAATATGGCTATTTGCAAGATTATAAAATTGCATCTATTGCAGCTAGAATGAAGTGCTTACAACAGTTTTCAAATATCTTGTACACTTGTTGGCAAATGATTCCATTTAATACTGCTGTAAGTATTTTATTATAAAATAAATAATATTATTCATTTTATCTTGTATATTGTATAGGAATTTAATTGGAGTAATATCAAACGTTGGCATTGGTTGGCGGATAAAAGACTTAAATATTTATATACAAATAAAATAATAAAATTACCATTAATGAAAGTTATTAGCCGTACAATGAATCAAGGTCAAAACTATGGTCCCCAAATAATTGTCAAACGTTTAAGTAGTAATGGTACAAATATGTGTATATTTGAACAAGTTGCCAAACAAATTGTTAACATTAATGCAGAATTACTTAGACTTCCATCTAGGGCTTGGAAGGTAATATAATTTTAAGTAGTTTTTATTACAGAAATATTTAATTATACGGTTACATTTTTTAATCAAAAATTCATTCGTTATTGATTTTTGTGATATTTTATTTAAATTAAATATATTAAACACGTTAAATATATATATTTACAACTGAGGTTTCAATTATTGTTATTAAACTTGTAGTAATTGTAGTATTGATGTGTTGACATTAATAATTGAAGATTTTTTATTATTATAAATTATTACTTTTTATTATTGGGTTTTATTATATTAATTAATATTAACATATTTTTTTATAGGTAAAATTAGTAGGTGAAGGAGCTGATGATGCAGGAGGTGTATTTGATGACACTATTGCACAGATGATGGAAGAACTTCAAACACAGACTGTTAAATTATTAATTTTGACTCCTAATGGACGTAATGAAACTGGTTATAATCAAGATCGATTTTTATTTAATTCAAAAATGAGTCATTTTAAACATCTCCAACAGTTTCAGTTTCTTGGTATATACAATTAAAATAATTTTATTAATTTTAATTTAAATTAAAATTTTAAATAATAAAATGGCTATTTTATTTGTCTTATCAGGAGTGCTTTTTGGTGTTGCTATTAGAACTAAAAAACCTTTAGCTCTTCCTTTGTCACCATTAATTTGGAAAATGATTATTGGAGAACCATTAAATATGTCAGATTTAGAAGAAAATGATACTTATTATGCACAAAATTTGACAAGTATACAAAATATACATCAAACTGGAGTAACTGAAGAGAACTTTGAAGAGGTAAATAATTAACATATTTTAATAAAAGTAATTGTATTTCATTTATATAACTATTGATTTTGCAGGCAATACCATTTTTAAATATGACTGGTACTGATTGGTCAGATAACACTGTGTCATTAATTCCAAATGGTAATTTTATACCAGTTACATATTCCAACAGAATAAAATTTTGTGAATTAGCATTAAAACAAAGATTCCATGAAATGGACGAACAAATATTAGCTGTACGAAGAGGTCTTGCTGCGTTAGTACCTTTGCCATTACTCACATTTCAAACTGCAGAAAATTTGGAACGTATGATTTGCGGACTTCCAAATATTTCAATACCAGTGTTGAAGACTATTGTTAGGTAATTTTGCTCGTTTAATGTTTTAATCATAATTTACAATGCATATATAATGTGTTATAGGTATAGAGAAATGGATGAAAATTCTCAAGTTGTCCAATGGTTGTGGGACATTTTGAATGGCTTCTTAGATTCTGAAAAAGTATTATTTTTACGATTTGTTTGTGGACGATCTCGTCTACCATCTAACTTATCGGACTTCTCTCAACATTTTCAGGTAATCTATTATTTAATTATTTTAACAAATTTTTACACTAATAAATATTAATTATATAATTATTTGTGTGCTATATAAAAATTGTTTAATGAAAGATTTATATTATTAAATGAGTATATTTCTTTAGAAAAAAAAGGTGTAAAAGAGTTTAAGTATTTAATAAACATAATTTGACTTGAAATCATCTTGCAAAAAATAGTGATTTTAGAAATAAAAATAAAAAATTTTTGTATTAATACATTTTCAAAAATTAATAAAATTATAATTTAAGGTTGATAATATTAACTTTATACTTTTATAATACAATGCGTTTATTCATTGTTAACATTAGTTATTTTATTCCATTTATTTTTTTTTATTGAAACTTTGTATAAAAAAAATTAGTTATACTATTTCACATTATTACAGTTAAAAGGACTTATATGACTAAATTAGATTGCTCAATGACGCGGATAATAAAAATGATGACGGGGTGGTAGCTGAGAGGATAGAATGGATGTAGTATTAAAAGAATGTTGTATTTATCAACTAAAAAGATGAGCTTCCTGTTGTCAATGAATAGCTGCTTTAAACGTGGGTTAATATCAATTGGAATGACATTAAGTGAAGAATGGGTGGTTATGGTGACACCACCAAAGCCATCAGCACGATCCTGTCTGAATAGATTAAAATGGAGAATATTAAAATCACGGGAGGAAAGGAGCCATGTTTCAGAAATCAAAGTTAAAGAACATTTATTTGTGTTTAATAAATGTTGAAGAGAGGGGAGACTAGCAGGGAGACTACAAACATTCCATTGTAAAATATTGAAAATATTGTATGAATTAAGCGTGGAGGGCAATGTTAACTTAACTGGTGAAAGTGTAAATTAATTAGAGGAAAGCTTGATGAATTAGGAATAGAAAGATATGGAAAAGAGAAGACTATGAAGTTTTAAAGAGAGGAGGATGTGTGGGAGGCTTGAAGAGTTTATTAATAATTCAGAGTTTTTTGAGAAAACATTTACCCACGTTAAGTCTAAAATGTAGGTATTATGTATCTGGGATCATTTACTGGCAACAGTCAATGAAATATGACCGTCGGGAAGGAATTGTTTTAGGTGTATAGAATATTTTTGATAATTGATGTGGAGCGTGATTCCTGAGTTTTCTGCTCGAGAAATGGAGGTCAGAGGTTAATCTACTAGCTTAGGAAAGGTACTATCAGATAAAAGAGGAACATGATGAGAAGAAAACATTTCAGACTGTTTACAATATTATAATAAGTATAATAATGCGCTGTTGGAGAAGTTTTGATCCTTGACGTAGATAGCTTCGCGGAAAGATATATTTTCAACGACAATAATCTTCTTTACATCACGCTGGAATTCCTATTCACAATAGCGATCGGTAGCTAAGTGAGGAAGTTTGCAAAAAATGCAACAAAACTCTTTTTACATTGACTGCAGGGCAAGCGTTTAGTAAATGGATGTTTTCGCGACAATAGTTGCATCTGGCCTTACTGTGGCAGAATTTTGTCATATGTCCGGAATGAAGATAATTATTGTATTGTAGTGGAGAATGGAGACTTTATAAATAACTTAACATTATAAATAGATGACGAGTCAGGTATTTAGCGGATAAGAATTTAAGTTCAACAATGCGAGTTGGGATTAAAACGCCATCTTTTTTTGTTGAGATACGTTTAAATGAGATAACACGTACTTCTTTATTTAAACCATCCCAAAATTCTTCTTCCGACAAAGAAGTATCAACTCTTATGATGCTATAGGAATAAATAAGTGTTGATGGAATATATGCTGCAAAGCTAATGTTTTGAAGTGGGGAAGTAAGACATTTATTTGTCAAAGCCTTGGAATTGAATGTGATTTTGATTTTTCTGCGATCAATTGGTTTAATTATGCAGATACCAGAAAAGGTCGAAGAAAAGATTTTTGCATATTTGAGTGGGTGCCAATGATCTGTTACTATTTTGAGATCCGTATGTTCAACAATTATGCAGAACGGGCCATTATAATCGTTTGAAAAATAACCGGAGTACTGATCAGTGGAGTAAGGTTGTTGTTGTGTATTGATAAAAGTAGGAGTTCGGGTAAAATTAGAACAGATATCGGCATTGTTAATGATAGTGGGTTTTTGTTATTGTCCGTGTTGTGAGCCATTAGTGGGGAATTATCGTTCATCGCATTGTCGGAGCCGAGATTAGTATGAATAGATTGTTGGTTAGTGGTCGATAACGTAACTATATCACACGCCAGACTCGATGGAGAATGCGCTTACACACTTGACTAGTATAATAGCAACCGAATCGGAATCCGAAGTATTACCCGAAAGAGTAGGGCAATAGAATTGAGCCTCTAATTGGACGAGGGAACTAATCTAGGTTGTTTTTGAACAGGCATAAAACCAGTGGGGGAATGTTTGATCAGCCCCCAAAAGACTCTTGTTTCTGTGTTTATTGTCCATTGTTTGCCAAGCGGCCACCCTTTAGGAACTGAATTCTTGGTAGGCATGTCGGCTCTATCCGAAAAAGTCGATATATTAAGAAATTAATTCGCTTTATATTAGTATAAAACTAATAAAATGCACTAGGTAAAACCGGAAAAACGCGGTTCGGTAAAGCGATACAATATGTAATCGCGTCACGACGATAAGCGTACGATAGGGGACCTAACTGAACCGTCGACGCCACACGACTACTATTTATTTAAATACACTATACGTTCATAAATATAAATTTAAACATATTTTTAGATCATCAAAGTTGAAGATAAAATTGATGGTTTACCTACAGCTCAAACATGCTTTTTCCAATTGCGATTGACTGATTACAGTAGCAGAACAGTTTTTGAAGAAAAGCTTAAGTACGCTATAAACAATTGTCGTACTATAGATATGGATAATTATATGTTATTTAGAAATACTGATGTTGACTCTGATGACGATATATTAGATATGATGGTTGAAAGCTAAACCACTTTCTATCTTCTAAAAGGTTATTTTATATCTATAATTATATTATGTATATCATTTAAAAAAATATATATCATCCTTGTTATGTATAAATAAAAAATATACATTTAATATTATTAATATAGTTAACGTTTAAAGTTTAATTTAAAAAAAAATTGTGTGTGTGTGTGTGTGTTTGTGTGTGTGTTTGTGTGTGTATACACGTGTGTAAATTATTGCTATACACATGTTTATAATTTTCTACAATAAAAAATTTTCGTAATAAATGGAGTAAAGAAATTGTAAAATTTTTAGTTTTTATAATTGTAATATTGTAATTATGAAAAAAGCTTTAAATGGTCATGTATACCTATTTAAGTAATGTTGTGTAATATTTGGCCAGTTATTTTAAATAATAAAACAATATTTTTGGCCAACATTTAATTATTTTGTATTTTAAAAATTATTTCTATTTTTACTTGAAGCTATTGGTGTATGCGTTGTAACAATTTGTTTACATTATAATTTAATAAAGATTATATTATGAAGTAGGTAGAAAAGTATATAAAACTATGGCATTATAAAAATATACATATTATAGAGTACAAGGAATTTCTTCGCAGGAGTACTCTACAAAGAGAAACGGGCTTGACGAACCCCTGGACCCTGATCAGGTTGTAGCCTGATGGCAACGTAGTGTACATCTCAGGTCAGTAAGGAGCATTAAGATCTGTGCCCTGAAGCAACCTAAAGTCCCTTTTTTTATATGGTACCGGCAACATCCTCACTGGCCCGGAATGCTTGAAGGCAGTACTTCGGACCAGTGAGTTGCCATCGTTTATTGAAAAAATTTATAAAAAAGTTTAACAATACGATCATCCTTAAGAGTAGGCGAGCAACGCGAGCTATCCCCACGTTGTTTTACCTCGCCCCCCCCCCGTACATCGAATCTAATTAACAATAGTTCTTAAAAACTAACACTTCTTAAAAACTATCACGTGAATGGTACGTGGTGACAAGACAATCCCCTGCCACGAGGCATCCATTTTACATCTTCCGTTACGAAAAATTAAAAGAATATAAAATAATCTTTTTGCCCAACCGCTACCTCCTACTGCGGCCACGACGGCGCGACAGAGTGGTCACGTCAAGAGCCTGCCTCCGCCGTTCGGCGACTTCTTCGCCATCATCACCGACTCGGCGAATCGGACGACGGCGTCCCAGTAGATCTGAGACTCGAGCATGCGCTCGACCAGATCGCCCGGGCCGAATCCTCCAATCCGACGGACTAGCGCGTCCCGTTCACGGTCAAACGCCTCGCAGCGAAACATATGATTTTTATAATGGTGGGTTGTTGGCCCGCTAATTAATCTTCAACCTAGAGAACCAATTACAGGTGTCCGTTATGACACCTGTTAAGCTATTTCAATACACTTAATTAGGTGCATAGGGCAATGAAGACGCCACATCCTCAACGCCAAACAATTCCTTATATATAATTTCTTAATAATTATTAACTAACTCGGAATAAATGCACAATGTTTAGGCGAGAAAATTCACTAGGCCTTTTTTTTTTATCACGTTACCGGCAATACCCTCACTGGCCCGGAATGCCTGAAGGCAGTACTTCGGACCAGTGAGTCGCCATCGTTTATTGAAAAATTTTAAATCACACGAAGTCTTATAAAAACGATCATCCTTAAGGGTAGGCGAGCAACGCGAGATATCCCCACCTTGTTTTACCTCGCCCCCCGTACATCGAATCTAATTCACAATAATCCTTAAGAACTATCACTTCTTAAAAACTATCACGTGAATGGCGCGCGGTAACAGGACAATACCCTGCCACGGGGCAACCATTTACATCATCCGCGCAAATTAAAATAAAAAGAATACAAAATAATCTTTTCTACCCCTATTTAACGGCCTAGTCACCACCTCCCGCTGACCACGACAACTTAAAGTCCCTGTGGAATGGAATTCAGAATATTTCCACGGCCCCTCAGCTAGTCGTAGGAGGTGACAAATGAGGTTGTGTCAGGTTGACTGCCGTTAAAAATAAAAAATAAAAAAATGCAGCAAATAAGACGGGAGGTCTAATAAACCAAGTAGGCGGTTTGTCCCATCTCGGATGTGCACGGGGACAACAGGTGAGAGGAAATAGAGGTAAACGAGGCATAGAGTGTGATACCAGCGAGACAGCAACACATATTTTAGGAAGAGAGAAGAGCACTATATAATTTATAAGAGTGGAGGTAATCGATCACTGATTAATTACCTTATGTGGAAGAAAGAGAAAGTAAAGCGAGTAAAGGATTGTAAAGTAATTCCTGATGAGGGGGTAATAACGCAACATAGACTTATGGAGGTGTGGTGTAGTGGGAAAAGGGTATACCAAAGAAAGAACGTAGGGAAGAAAGCGAGAATTCGAGAAATTGATTATGATATATTATAATATATTGATATTGGAAATTAATAGGTGAAAAAAGGAGTTTGTAAAGAAGGTGAAAGAAAGGGGGTTGTGGAATGTTGAGGGAATATAAATTAGGTGTAAAATAGGATGGCTACTTGTGTAAAGTACATAGCATAGGAAATTGTCTGGGAGAGCAGGAGTAGTATGCCTGAAAATAAAAAAACGTTGTGGTGGGATGAGGAAGTTCAAAGTATCATAGGGAGAAAGAAAAAGCAATTTAAGGTGTGGCAAAAGAGCAGAAGGAGGGAAGATTGGGTAGAATATAAAAGTTTATCGAATGAAGCAAAGAAGGCAGTAAGCAAAGCAAAGTTTAAGAAGTATGAGGAGTTGTATGATAGGTTGGAAACAAAGGAAGGGAAAAAGAAATGTATAGATTGGTTAAAATTAAAGAGAAACGATCAAAGGACTTTCTAAAGGTATGGCGTATTAAGAGTGACGATAAGAGGGTATTAACGAAAGATGAGGATGCGAAAAAGAGATGGAAAGAGTATTTTGAGAAATTACTGAATGAGGAGTATCCAAGAGAGGCGATAGAGAATATTCCGTGGAACGAAGGTTTAACGGGCTTAATTAGCGAGAAGGAGATATGGGAGGCTGTGAGGATGATGAAGAAGAAAAATGCAGAAGGAACAGATGGAATTCTAGTGGAAGTGTAGAAAATGTTAGGGTGTGTTGGCATAAGGTGGTTAAAAGATCTTTTTAACAAAATGATAGTAGAGGGGAAAATGCCAAACAAGTAGAGGAAGAGTGTAGTGATACACAAAAGAGACGTACAAGAATGTAGTAATTATAGAGGTATAAAACTGATGAAGATTTGGGAAAAGGTCGTGGATATGAGAATAAGAAGAGAGACGTCAGTGACCAAAAATCAATTTGGTTTTATGCCAGGGAAGTCTACTATGGAACCACTGTTTTGTGTGAGGCAACTTATAGAAAAGTATAGGGAGAAGAAGAAAAATCTTTGTATGGTGTTTATAGATTTAGAGAAAGCGTATGACAGGGTATGACATGAGTGGTTTTAAAGTGGGCATTAAGGAGGAAAGGAATACCAAAAACATATATTAATGTGGTAGAGGATATACTGTCTTCAGGCATTTTGGACCAGTGAGGGTATTGCCGATTTATGGTTAAAAAAAAATATATAAATATATATATATATATACTCGGGCCAACAAGCGAAGCGAACAGTTCTGTGCACACAGACTGACGGCAACGATCGGCACCGTTGCTTCCACTTTGTGCCATTCAGTGGATGGCACGATGTGTATACCAGTACATACGGTTATGTGTTATCACCGGTCGTCGGGTAATCATTTTATCTATTGATAACGTTACATGACCGGAGATGAAGCGTAAGTGATAAGCGTTACAAACTAAAATATTCGTGGTCCGTTCGTCTGTTTAAAACCTTATAGTTTCTCGTAATTTCTCCCAGTTATTCTTAATCCGTAGCGGTAAGTGTTCATTGAATAACCATTAGCGTATTAAGTATATTGCGTTGACCATTGTTTGATTCATAATTGGAAATTTAAATACGTAGGCTGGTAAACGTTTAATGTTATTAGTGTTTTAGCAGGTTAATAATAGGAATAATTATTATGATTCAGAACGAGTTGAGTGTCAATCAACGATGTTTCTCGACACTACGTTGTTCCGCGTTATCCCAATGAGGAGTGCGTACATGGTACTTGTCCGGTGTAAACATGTGCAAGCGGCTCGTTATAAACGTTCGATTAAAGGTAACAAACCACTGACGTATGAAATGGCTGGTCCTCCACACACTATTGCCCACATCAAGGGTTGGAATTCGTGGAACACCTGTAAGTATTATATATATATACTACCAACGTCCTTCAAACGTAACGGACGATTATGTTTAGGTTTATTTGGTATTTGGTAAAAATTATAAATTTTCATTTCGTAGGCAACATGTTGGATGGTTTACGGCCAGCTGAAACTGCGTTAGATGACGAGTTTATTCGTCGTTTCATAATGGGCACTTGGCACGATTTAATCGCCAGTGAAATAATTATTAAAAGGCAACACAACATAATACGAATCGCAGCCATAACTGTTCAAAAAATAAGCGTGACTAAAATGTATTTTCTAATTGGGTATACGGAAGAAATTTTAAGCTATTGGTTGCAATGCCCGATTAAGTTAGAATTACAAACCATCGAAGATCGTACTGCAGTGGTATTTAAATACATTTAGACGTTCTTGACAATTAATAATTCTTGTGTATATTATATTTTTAATTACATCGTTAGATACAAATATGTTATAAATTTTTTTTTTATAAAAATACATTTGTTATATTACGAGCATAATAAATAGTAGTTTGTTTTTCATTAATTGTTCTAATGAGAATATATATAAATATTTAATATATTAAATATATTAATATTTATTATATTAGTTAATGATAATTAATTATTAGCGTCGTTTAGAATTATTTTTCAAATACAACAATTTTATTATTGATTTCAAAATTAAAATAACAACACAACTTAAAGTACTTTTTATAATTAACTCAATTTAATTAATATTCATAGGACTCGAGGTTCATTACTTTTTTACTTTTTCTATGGAAAATTGAATGTACCTATGTACCAATTTTATGGTACTGATATTCTAAAAATCTTCACTATCAAAAACCTAGAAAATAAATTTGATAATTTTTAATTTCAACTGGAATGGACTTTGACGATTTTCAAATTCATCACTGTAGAATTCCATATGTCGTATCCACTTGTAATTGATAATTGTAAAGAATAATGTGTATATGTTGATACCATGTTTGCATAATTCATATTTTTTCTATACATATACATATATGTATATATATAATATGGTAATTAAGGAATAGGTATTATAATAATAATAGTAATAATAATAATAAACATCAATTTATTACACAGAGCAAAAACTTATTTTTTTTTATATAATTTTATTAAAATACGCATAAGATATTTAGACATTTCATTTACATGTATTCGATGATGTGTTGTAACAAATGTTATACAAATTACAAAGAAATTGAATAATAATAATATACGTGTATTGAAGAATTGTAACGTATAAGCATTACATTCTACAAAACTTAATTACATACACACATACATATTGTAAATCATAATCAGATACGTTAATACCCCATAAACTAATATATTGATCAGAATTCACGGTTTTGTCCTTTTACTCGTATTATTATTAATATATAAGATACTTGTTTTATTAAAGACACCAGACAGATATTGCAATAATATTGTAGGCACTTTATTATCAAATAATAATGCGTGAATGAATTCGAACATTTTATGAACTTCCCTCCCACTTGTCTAGAGCCTGTCTGTTAATTAATACAAACGTTTCTTTTTTTTACAATTATTGTATAGGAAATATTTTATATCTGTATATATGAAAACGTTTCGCTTTTGTTGTAAATTAAATTATTATTAATATTATTTTAAAACTGTTTCGTGATTCACAAAATCTTTTTGTTCTAATTTGTTCTAAATACAAATAGTTATAAACTATATTTATTATTTTTATTGAAAAACCGTTCGAAATTCCTAATTGAAACCTAATGATAACTATCGAAATAAATTGGTGCTACTAATAACGAATTAAATTAATTTAATTAAAGGTACATTATTTTATAAGAATTTTTCACGGTAAGGTATAGGTTACGTATGTTATATGATTTATTTGTCTATAATACTGTGTAAGTAATCGTACGGGCTGTGTGTGCGCTGCAATAATTATTTTTTAAGCATGCGTTCATTATGTATTTTGTTACTTTAGTATAAGTATAACAAAAAGTATATTGGAGATTCAAATAAGTAGTAGTAACAATATTTTGATTTACGTATTTTAGATAGGAGTATATAAAGGTATAAAAACAGTAATATATCGCTGTTTATGTTTTGATTAGATTACGGTCAAAATCCCTGGTTAAGGTTTTTCATAAAACAGTTATTTGTCTTTTGTCGATCAATTTTTACATGCGTTGAAAATCCCCCGGCTAATTTACGATATTAATTTATTAGGTTTATTTATTATATTCGATTTGATACGGTATGTAATATTTATAAGGTATTGATATCGATTTTTTCTTTTACAATTATTTACGAATCTTACCATTTACATTGAGATAATTTACGAGAATAAAATAAAAACGTTTAAAATATAGCGTACAACATTTATTTTATGTAAAATTGAAACGATTGGTCGAAAATAATATTGGTTGGCAGTGTGTATAGAGGAAAAAGTGTAAATGTTTTGGTCGTATTTCAATTGACAATAAAGTATCGAGTGTTTTTAACCATAATTATTGTAATCACGACCGTGACTTGATAATACGAGTGAATTGGAAAGAAAACGTACAAAACCACTACCAACGCCCTCAAAAGGATTTTGTATCAGCATGCGCTAAACTTTTCGTACGGTTGTAAAATGCCAAACGAAAAAGCCGTTTAGCCATGTTTCATAATATTTTGTTAATAGACACTTATTTTGATAATATAATTTTAAGTTAAAAAAAATTCGAACGATATTATTTTAAAATAATTGTTTTTAGGGGGTATTTTGACTTAGCGTTGAAGGTTTGATTCCCCAATCGACGTGTAAGGAAGTGCAATATTATGTCGTTCTAATATTTGTTTTGTCGAATTAGTAAACGAACGTTTTTATACATGGCAGGTTATATAATATACGTGTAGGTAGTAGTAACGAAGTACTTATGTCAGTGGCGTGACGCAAAAATTTGATCATCGACAAAAATAAAAAACGAGTCTTTATAATTATTTTTAGGTAATACATAAACTGGGTATAAGTCTTTATTAGTTTTAAAACATTTTACAGGATTGTTTAATTGACATTTAATTATGTCTGTTTATGGATGTATCTTTTCCGCCAAAACTACACTTTTCCTTTATTTGTTTGATTATGTATTGTTAAAAAGGCTATTAAAAAGTAAATAAAATGGTAAAAATTTGATACATCCTTCTCGTAAAAACGAAAATTGTCATTTACAGTTTAGGACGATAAATTATTTTAAGACTATATAAAATACAACTACATTTCAAATACCACAGCGGAAATACGGTATAATTTTTTAATTGTCTGAAAATCGAAACTATTCTTCGAAATTTGGCGGAAAAGGGAAAGAACGTACGATTTCAGCGAAAATAGGCTATGCCTCTAATTTCATCAGAATCTTAAAGGTATAATCATTATATTTTATTAACATCGGACATGGTAAGATAATACGTCTACGAATACGTAGGTAAAAAGAAATTCAATTTGAAGTTTAATCCACTAATACTTTTTTTTTCCGGAATTCTATTAATTGCGCAAAGATCTTAAATGTACATGTTTCCCCCTCCCATCCTCCGCCTTTGTTACGCTGGGCCTGTGGATCCTCAGTTATGTCACTGACTTATATATCGGATAATTAAATCGCTTCGAAAGTTCCAAGGTGTTTTTGATTTAGGTCAAATTAGGTTATTTGGATTCTAAATTGTTGTTATTCGATCACAATGTTATTATATATGCATATGTAATTTGTTTTGTTTTGTCATGAAAAGTATAAGGTTTATATTCGTGCAAATAATATGTATATGCACGTTATCATTTATCACTAGTTATAATTCTAATTGGTTAAAAATGTTAAATATTTAGTTTACAGGCGTATTGAATTATATTCCGGTTTCCGTGAATATTTACAATATGTGTTTATATATTCATACGTTTTCGTATTATTTGGATGATAATAATTAATAAAAAAAAAAACAACATTTGTACATAATTAGTAATAAAAACGAATAGTTTTTGCTATCGTCTTATAACAAACGAGTTTAAACCGTAATAAATGTTTTTACATCTACAGAATTTCAATATATATTCTTTTTCAATTTTAGAAAAACCTTGTTAACATTATTTTTATTAAACGACTAAGTATTATGAGCATGCCTAAATCATACATCGTCGTGTAGTGACGTGTATCAAACATTTTTTATTTCAAGTTAATTATACGAGTATACAAACAATTAGCAGACGACGATTTACTTTTATTTTTGTATACTAATACCCTCAAAAACATCTCTCTCGTTTGTTTTCCGAGTAAAAGAAAAATGAGAAGAGAGAATGTGTGTGTGTGTGTGTGTGTGTGTGTGTGTATGAGAGAGAGAGAGAGAGAGAGAGAGAGAAAAAGAGAGAGAAGTCAAACTGTCTACGCATTTGCTGCACAATAATTGACGGGCAGACTGTAATGAAGAAAGAAGGGAATAGTTTTTCCGATAAACAAAAAACGAAGTATAAATAGCAAACATTTTACTAATTTCATAAATTGTTTTTTTCATTAATGCTGACAAAAATAGCGAAATGCAAATGAACGAAATTTAAGCTCAATGCGAAATTGAGCAAACTGATATTATATATAAATAAATAAATATATATATAAAATACATATATGTATATAGATTATAGGTATATATGATATCTACATATATGAATATCATAAGGACGTTTGCGATTTCCTAAAAAGAATTACAAAAAATTAAAGTTATAATAATTAAATTTAAATCGCGCTATCCCTATTTATCTTCATAATGTATATATATATATATTCATACAAATAAATATAATATTGTATATTGTGTGCATGTGTGTGTGTGTTATTTTGCGGTAACAGCTTATATCAATTTTATATTAATTTATCATAATAGATTACTTAATAACGTATTATTATAAATTATAGGATATACAAATATTATATATATATATGTATGTGTGTGTGTGTGTGTGTGTGTGTGTGTGAGAGTATATATATATATATATATATATTTAAACACAGCCATATTTTTCCGGAACCTCGCCTTTATAATTTATCCGATTTTGGCAAGAGTACGTACCTATATACCCCAGTGCACTTGAGCCTGCACCCCATACACGATACACCATTATCATCCTAGAATAATACATATCGATATCCATACGTATAAAATATATATAAAACAACGTGTCTAAAATATGTACTTATAGAAATACAATGTCGAATATATATATAAATAATACCTAATAATAATGACAAAAGAAGTTTTTGTAAAAAACTACACAGAAACGTGACTATATAATAGTAATTTTACATACTCTGCTACGGCTACAACGACGATAATGTTTCTAACACGCGTTAATCGGATGAATAAAAATAACATGAAAACACTTAACGAACAACAAACAACAATCGAAATTACTAAATTTATTTATTATTCTATTTTTATTATATATGTATATAAAAAAATCTTAAGTAGGCAAATAATTTTTTTTCAAACGTACATATTTTTAAACTTTCAAAAAGTATTTAATATTTTTCGTTATTGAATCATACAGAATTATACACGATTAGACGTCGTTAAAATAATAATTAAAAAGACAATGGAAGTACGGTTGAAAAAACAAACTCAAAAAAAAAATTTAAAAAAAGAAATAATAATAAGTTATTTAGGTTACGTATATAAGTAAAAATATATAAAGAGGCGAGTTAATTAACAAAAAAAATTGGCTATTTTGTACTTATGTTACAAGTATTTGTGAAATATCGTACTGTATTATATATTATATAAATATAAACATGAGGTAGAGCTGTAAAAAAAGCTTAATATTATTTAAATACTTTACGAAAAAAATTGTACTATTACAGTTACGAGTTTTGACTATTACAAATATATCGTTATTATTTATTTGTCAATTAAATAGGTATACGCGGCGGTGTGTTGAGATTTGTGGTTTATATGTTTTAATACTGTTTTTGAGCAATATTTATCTTCTTAGCACAAAAATACAATAGTATAATATATTCTACGTTTACATGTCATGTTAATCTCTGACTCTGATGGTCAGTGGTCGGCCACCCAAAACTCAGTCTAATTATCCGTATCGTATATAAATGCACCATTGACAATAATATAATAGTCATAATTATTACATCACATTATTTTTGTATAATATACTGTGTCGGATAATACAAAACACATACTAACACGCTATAGTATAGTAATTAATATTATTTACTATTACAATTCACAAACTAACACTTGTAGGTACACAATTCCATAATTATCACTTGATCCCTCCTAACGGCTTATTATAATTCATTAAAAATAGCCACCTCTCTGACTACAATACCTCTCTGTGACATAATAATCAATAACAATTATAACTATTATGTCTTATCACATTCGAAGTTACAATATTGTATATATATATATATATATATATATATATATATTATTACCTATTGTTTTTTTTTAATGGTTCAGCGGTTTT
>JAIPRN010003499.1:0-20999 GCA_025469175.1 Geopemphigus sp. TES_GeoC_2020 | reverse complement strand
TATATATATATAATTAATATAAAACTAATATATTATGTATTTATATTTTTTTTTCAATATATAAGAACTCAGCTAATAATTTTGACGAATATCATTCAAAATTAAAATAAGTAAATTGTATGAATTAGTTTATTTCTATTTATACTATTATTATACTAATAATAACTTATTATTTATAAAATTTATTAGTTTATAACATTACGTTCAAACAAATTTCAATATTAATATTATAAGTCATTACACTCAATTCTTATTTTTTAATAAATATCTAGCTAGAAAAATATAGTTAAATTTCTTAAAAAGTTATATATTGAATTTGGTAGATAAAGTTTGAAGAGTCAACAATAATATAATCAAAACATTACTCGTAAATAGAAAAAGATTACTTGGTCGGCTAAAACAAATGCGTTAAAATGTGGTTTAGAGAGACATTTCGGAATTAAATGAAGGTGTAAATAATAGAAACTAGATCAAGCAAATAACAAATAGGAGTGGAAGAAATCAAGTTTGGCTTCAAAAAGACTAGATAGTAATTTTAAAAAAAGCCATATATTTTTGTTTAAAATTTTTGAATTATCCAGTGTTTTTGTCCAGTGAATTTCAATATTATTTTAAAAATTAACATGGACAAAGATTTACGCACGATCCAATTACTGATAGTTTGTACACTTATTTGGTTCAGTAAACAAAAATATAAAATTTGTTGAAACTATATGACTTTCTTTAAATTTGTTTTGGAAATGAGATAATATAGTCAAAAGTTTTTATTTATATTTCTAATAATAATTAGTGATACACTAGTTAAACTTAAAAACAAATTATAACAGAAATATCTTAAGTTATTAGTTCAATTAACTGAACTTGCATATACATAAGATTTATATTTGCTTAATGCCACGAGAATAAATCAAATTGCCATAGCCTGTTTTTTAATTCATTCTTTATATTTATAAATCTAATGGTTATTCTAAAATTAAATATCTGAATTTGTCGTTTCTGCCAAATCCCCTGATCTCTTTTAATTGAATTCAGGTATTCGTAGAAAATAATCATTCGTTTGACAATTGAAAAATTATCAATGTAGCCTGAAATTCGAATTGTTTGATAACCAACCTAATAAATGTCGTCTTTCTGATATTTATTTATTACTAATAATATTAGAAATATAATATAATAATGATGATAATATTAGTAATATAATATAATACTAATACTTATTAATTATTTTGGGCGCATTGAGAAAAACATTGAAAAACGTTATACAAAAATTATCACTCAACCGAAAAATGTAATTACAATTGTATTCGACAAACGTGATTGTTTTAGTTTTATAAATGTAAAACTTAATTTAAATCGCCGTATCTTTACACTAAAACAAGAACAGTAAAAATACCCAATAAAATATTTTGTTTTGTAAATATCTGAAGGGAAGTAGTTTTTCATAAAAAATTTTAAAAGATTATTATTTTTCAATCAAATTGCACAGTGAGCTAATATTAAAACTACTAGTTATATATATAGTTAATTTATAATTATTGATTTGTTCAAATTTGTGATTGAATATAATTAAAATTGTTTGGTTAAAATATTTTTTTAAATTAACGTAGTGCAAAATAAAATGCTAGTGAAACTGTTCAGAAACATATAACCTAATTTAGTTATGTTAATTACATTTTTTACAATTAATAAATATTTGATAATTCAATTAATTAATAACAGATATTTCGATCAACCTGAATATGTATACAAATGTTAAAAAAAAAAATTAAAAATAAAATTTACAAAAAATCATAAATTAGTCAATGCCAAATAGTTATGGGGATAACATATACAATATTCAATAATTACAATTAATAGTTGTATTACATTTTTAGGCTTAATAATTTAAAAGATTACATGTTAATATTTTTCAATATATATTTAAATATTCGTATAGTAAAAAATTACTTTAAAATTTATAAACTTTTATGGTACATATCAAGTAGCTATGTTATCGTTTTCATAAATCATATGTATTAATAACTTCATGGCCTCAGGTTATTTTTGTTTTGTGTCTCTATATAGAAATTTGTATTAATTTTTTTACATTTTTCAGCAACAAATTTCTAGTGGAATATAGCTTTTATGATATAATATTAGAATTTAATCTATGGTTTTCAGTCAAATATTATTAATCCTAAGTAGAAAATTAGTAATTTATTTTGATATTGTGTTAACACTTTAGTGAAATTTGTGTAACATCCATAAATAGAACTTAAAGCGATCAAGTTGATAAATTTTAATGTTATTATATTTATAACACAGAAAATGTGTTGTCGAACGAAAAACTAACATACATTAAAATATCGAATTAATTTGTTTAACCTATAGACAAATTTGAAATATAATTTTTATAAAATGTTTATATTATTACACCTTTTATACTTGTATGATTCGTATACTTAGAACTAAAAAATATTACGCTACTCATTTACTCGATAATCGATAGTATTAAGTACACAATTACCCAATTATCACAAAATGTATATTTATAATGTTAAAAATTTAGTTGTGAAATGTTTTTTCTTTCCAGACATCATCGAAACGGTCTTGACACGTACTTTGTGACAAAATGTGCAATATTGGCTTACATATTAAATTTGATAAAATTTATTGGTACTTATTACAGTAGTGTGATTGGTATTTGTCTTAAAAATTGCCTATTTTTTTGAATGATCGATGGATTCATTTAGCTGATAAAAATTGTAGGGACTTATACGTCCTCTACGATTGAATAAAGTGACAGGTTGTTTATTGATAACAAATTATTAGAAATTCTTGGCCATTGAAAATTCTTCAAAGTTATAAACAGCATGTTTTTCGAATTCTCAAGATTAGACAGATGTTTGTAATTCCGCTTATTGTTGAGTAAAGAGGTTGGAATTAGTTTTTTGACATGTCCGATTAAGTTATTCCACTTACTTTTGATATACGATAGTTTTTCTAAGCGTTCCAAACATTGTTATACTGTAAAGACGTATAAAACTTTCGAAGAGAAATCAACTGTCAACACGTATTTTATAAAAATCGTAAAACTAAAAACGAACCGCTGTCCGTGGAAATCAAATCAATATAAATTATTTGGAAATTTAAACCTCGACGATTTATGTTTTCGGAAATTATCCGAAATAAAAGAATATTTTTGTTCATCGCTGTAATAAAACGTAGTATTTTGTAACCTGAAAATTGGATTTTATAATATAGGGCATAAATTGCATATTATATATTTATAATATTTAGTCTTCTTTTCAAAAATTGACAAAAAGGAGTTATTGTTTAATCCCGTCTTCTCAATATTAACTAAAGTTATCTATAAAATAAAACTTAAATAATTTATATTTAAGTACATGTAATTATTAGTAATATTAACTTGTGTAAAAATGGGATAATCGAACATAAATTGTAGGCATTATATAATATTATTTAGAAAATATTTATTTTTTAATTATGTTATGAAAACAGTAATATTAAATTATATATATGTGCGTGTGTATGTGTGTATGACTGTGTAATTGTATATGTGAGTCGAATATCATTTAAAAAGTATTAAATTATATTGAGAACTTGAAATTTATGTATAGATACCAAATCTTCCTCTTATCACCAAATATTTGTACAATTAATTTTTTATTTTAAACAAATAATATAATAAATTAAATTAAACCCTAAAATATGCTTTGATATACTATTGCAAGAAGTAAAGAGTCCACATTAAAGAGCACAGATGTTGCAGTCATATTCACTCCATCGTACCTACTGGGACATTTCCAACAATGAGCCGCAGTCAATCACTTTGTTATGCCTTTGGGATATTCAAAGAAGTAAGGACTGTTTTGGACAATCACTTAAATCAAAATAATATTCTAATTTAAAAAGTATCTCGTCATATTTTATAATGTTTATAGCTGTTTTAAAAAAATAAGTAATAAAACATTTTATTTTCATCAGTGTCCCATTACAGCGAGTTTTTGAAAAAAAAAACAAAAATAAATATACTAAAAATATTTAATAAATTATATACTTGGTTACTGGTTTATTAAAGTTAAATTGTAGAAAATGCAGATATTCGATTACGATTCATATTTTTATTAGTTAATTCAAAAATAAAAATAAATTTTAAATTGTTTTTATTTATTATTAGTATTATCATAAAAATTCGAAGTTATTATATTAATGGTGTTTAAAAGTAATTTATAAATACTTATCAATTTTAATATTTATAATAAGATAAATATAATATTCGTATCATAAATAATTTCGCTATACACTGTTTTTAAATAATCAATTCATTTGAAAATAATTAAAATTTTACCTTAGTGTTAAATATTTTAATATTTACACTATTTAATCATATCTGTACTAACCTTTTAAGTTTTAATTAATTAATATTTTGTGTTTTTATTATTATTATTATTATTCATATAAATATATATAAATATATTCATAGTTTATTGTTTGTAAAGTCATTTTTAATTCATCGTTACTTTAAACATTTCAATAATGTCATATTTAGAAATATTTAGAAATTTCCCTTTAAATTCTTATTACTAATTAGCTAACAACGACAATTTAATTAAGACGCCAGAACATTAAAAAAGATAATTGGATTTTTTCTAATTCGTGATGACACATAAAAATTTGAAATGACCTATAATATTCCAAAATTTCTGCTGAATATATTAACGCAATTTTTATAAAAATTAATCTATTGTTTCCGAAATTACCTCGTGCAAGCATCAAATAAGTAACGTCTCTACAATTAGATACACTTACATGTAACAAGTATTAAACCACTGAATTAACGAAACGGAACTCTGTATAATAATTTACATAATACTATTTATTTAAGATCTTATGTATTGAATTAATAGAACTGTTAGTAATCAATAAACTTCCAACTATTTAATTAATTTTATTAAACCTTACTATGTTCTAAAATATATTGTATACATAATTTTTTCATCACGATCAAAATTATCGAAAAATTAAAAAAAATTAACATTTAAATAATAATATATACCCGAATGAATATATTTTATTATAATTTTTGTATCTATAAGCCGCGTAGTTAATTACGTTTAATATTGTGTTAAATACAAACGACGTACTTAGTCTATATTAATGCAGCTAATACAAATTTTCATTGATTATATTTTACGTTCCTAATATGAACATGTTCAAATATATTTCATATATGATACACACACACAATTGTGTAGATCTAAATTAATTGTGACCTGAATGCTATATTAATTTTATACCACATATGTCTATAAATTACAAAGAAATCTTAATTATTCGTATTTCTTTAATCATTTTTAGAATTAACATTTTCTTTCTGCAATTTCGTTTGAAGTTGCAACTAAATAGCAACTATCAATATTGATTTTGAAGCTACTGTGGTATTTCACATAGCAATCGTATAAATCATCAACAAAATTCTAACGTCGGAAACACGGAAAACCTGTTCCTAGATACTTAAATGTATATCCAAAACAAAAATGCATGGGTGCGCATTTACATAGTTCATCTGAGCAATGATGAATGTTTTTACCGACTTTGTTTTGAATTTTAACAAACATTCAATAATGAGTTGTCCACAACATATGGAAATGCTTATCAGTGTTTACATTTGCTAGAGAAAGACATTAATTTGAATTATTTACCCGCAAATGACGTTATTTCGTCTTCTGCAAATCTAATTTGATCACGTTTTGCCATCGTCGTGGAGATCCACAACGAGACGTTGATTTCTATAGACGACTTGTGTCTGATAATGTTCAACATGATGTTTCTTGTATTAGGAATGCTAGTACTGAATCGCCCAATGCACGATGGATTCAATTGAGAATTTGGATGTAAATGACAGTACGATCGAAATACATTGAGTCAATCAATACGAAAAAAGGGTCCTGAAACATTGATGATAGCGATCATTGACGGCTACTGAAGAGTCCTTATCATTGATGCACATGGCGGAACTAGAAAAACGTTTTTAATTTTATTACATATAGCTTCGATTCTCGCACAAATTTGAATAGCACTGACCGCAGCATCATCTGAGGCAGCTGCCACATTGTTAGAAGAAGGACAAACAGATCGTTCTGTGCTTTAACTGCCATTAAATTTGCAAATGATAAATAAACCCACATGTAATATCACTAAAAAAATTAATTACGCAAAATTATTACAAAATTACAAAATTACCATCTGGACTAGAGTACGATAGCGTACAAACGAGTATTGAAGGCATTCGATCGAACATTGAAATATTTGCTCAATAATCAGTACCTCTTTTAGGATAGGATAATTCTGCTGGCCAGCGATTTTCGCAAAACGCTTCCAGTCATTCCAAGATTAATATCTGCCTATAAAATTAACGGTTGCCAATGTTATCCGATTTTTGGAGATACGTGGACCCTTTCAATTTAACAATACGCGAGACAAGTCACAAAATGACAAATCAGTGGAAGTGTTTTCCAAGCAATTATTAGATATTGGCAATGGAAAATTTTCGGTTGACGCTTCTAGTGGCCTCATTTCGTTTCTCTCTATTTTTTTTTAATTTACAACGTTGAAAGAAGAATTGATCATGAAATTGTTCCCGAATATTAGTGAATATAATATTTAATACTATTTATTATTGACAAGCCTTATACTTTTCCTTCATTACCAATGACTAACGCTAGACGATTTTTGAGTTGTTTCAAGGTATACAAAGATCGTTTTTATGTAATACGATTAATTGGCAATGTCAATGTTACTTCAATGCTTGGATTATATGAAAACAACATATTTTTTAAAATTTTGATCAAAATTATATAAACTTGAAGTATATTTATTTTCTTGAAGTGAATTTTTATTTTACGTCATTTGTAAGAAATTTCATAATATTTTCTTTAGTACACATTTCAAAACTGTGAGTTCTAAGCTACTTTATAGTTTTCTATAATCACGCTGAACCGTTTAAAATATAACTACGAAATCATCAACATTATATGCGTGTAAACGTGTTATTCGTATTATTTTCATTTTCTACAATGCATTCAGGATGATAAATTACGTATATTACGTAATCTATATAGAAAAGGTATACGAATACAAATTTGAATTTTAAAATTGATTATTCAATTAAACGATACACGTATTTGTATAAAACTAGGGATCAGTGGAAATCCAATTTGTACAACTGTACAAAGGTTGCAGAAATATACGCGTTATATAATTATTTTTTATTTGGACATATTACGTTTGCGTTTCTCGATTATATTAGTTTTAAATTATTGTAGAATTTTAATCGAAATCCAAACATTAGATATTAATGGTATTATATATTTTGTTTTTCTTTGGACGTTTATATATTTTAATGTCGACGAACTTCCTGTTAGTAATAATAAATAAATATATAAAATTTATGAATTTTGAAAATCAATTTATTTATTAAACGATTTTAAATTTATAATAGTTAATATAAAAAACAACCGTTACATACGGTATTATACATAATTTTATAAACATTTGTTTTTTAATTATTAGTAGTTAAGATGACAGATAATTCATATATAAGTTGAGGCTTCTTAATTTTCGTCTTTTTAAAGAGAGATTCGTTATTTTATACCTTAAACTTTCTATCCATTTATGACCACTACAAATATATTTTTAGCCTTAATATATAAAATTATATTTATTTACAAACCTTTTTGTAGTATTTATTTTTCGTTTAATAGATATATTTTTTTCTATGAGTGCAGCAGTCCCCAAAAGACTATTACATTTTTCAAACATGTTATAATAAATTTACAGTTATTTAAAACGTTTTTTAAGAAAAATATTTTATAATTAGTATATTAATCAAAATTCGTTGCTATTATAATAGTAGTTATTAAAATTATATTTATATTATATCGAAATTTAAATTATTATTCTACGCCCGTTAAAAATATGTATAAATGTTTACTAAAAACGTTTGATGGTAAAGTAAACTATATGAATCAAAAATTTAGCACAGGGAAAAGTTATTTACGAAGTTTAATCGAAATATCTCGTAACTACATGGCATGTTAAATAATAACACAGTTTTTTTTATCAAATATGAGCTTATTGGTTATAAATAAATAACCTATCGGTAATAATCAATACTAATATATAATACTATATATATCCATTCAAGTATTAACAGTTAAAATATTCGGCGAAATAATGATAATGGAACAATTAATGGAATATTATTGTGTACACTCCATTTTTATATTATAATTTATCGATTTGTATTGATTCATAAAACGATATAGACTTTTAAACTATATTAAAGAGATAATGTTTTTAAAATTAAGTTTAAGTTAATATTTTTGTCGGAATTCTTATTTTATTACTACATCATATAGATATTTCTCGGAAAATAATAAAAAATTTGACCATCTATATTAATTAAATTGTAATTAAATAATTAATGTCAAATATGAATATACAGTATATTTAAGCTATAAAATTTTATTCATTAGAGTATATTGCGTTCGAGAATGTTTGATAAAATAAAAGAGGTGTATGTTTTCTCTTTATATTGTTGTCACCATTTTAATCTAGTTGATTGCTTTGAAAAAGTTCTTTAAAAGACCATCGATACGCCAAATTTTGATGACTAGTTTTTTTTTAAATTGATTTTCCACAAATAACGTAATTCTTCAATTTGTAATATGTCCCAAAAACCTTTCATTTAATTTCTACTATTTTAAGGACTTATTTTACCTTAAAAGTTTGACCGCCTCTATATGTATACGAATAACGATTTACTACCCGTTGTGGGTGAGATTAAAGCGATAGGTGGTTAGTAAACTCTCTGTTTGATGTTTCAGCGATTAAATTTTAGAAAAAAACTAGTTCGATAAAATAAAAGCAAAGTTGAAAACAGCTATTTTCAGTGATTCTGCCGTATAGTTTATGCTTTATAAGACAATGTTTTTCGTAATATTAACGACGAGTTTACTAAGAAATAATAGTAATTATGGAAATACTAGCAATTTTAATATTAAGCAATCAAAAAAAAACGGCATCCTACGGACGTGTTAATGTTATTTGGTTTTATAAATTTTTGAAAATAATAAACAAATGGTTGTTAGAGAAAAATATTATATTAAATTTATTCTATAGAATAAATAAACCTAAACTCTATGAAAGGTCATGTATAGATCAACGCGTACAACAAATGAATAAAATGCGAAAAAACAATCAGTTATATTAACGTATTATTAAGATGGATTGACATATGGAAAAAATGAGGTATGTATGTTTTTGTTCATAGTCAAGTAACCCCAAAACACAATACATACACTGGTAGCATGTAAATATTGGGCATATGACGATTATTATAATTGCTGTTTTTATTGATGCTATTATAAATACGTTGACCGGATATGGTGTTGATGTGATTTTCAACTGTTTATATTATTTATACACATTTTAACTTACCGCCTTGTGATAATTTATGTTAAAAAAGAAAGGAAAATATTCATTACGTCAATAATTTTATTGTTCTATTAATACAAAGTAACCTATTATTTGTGATGATAGACTGTCACAATGGTACATCAAATATTGTACACGAATGAAAGTTGAAATTCTGTTTGCTTATTATATCAAATATAATAATAGAAATATAAAATATATATAACAAAACGTGTTGTGTATAACAAAATATCTTGTACTGGTAAATAATGGTGATGTGGATTTAGAGGAGTTAAATTTTGATTTTGAAGCGTATAGCTTATGCTAGTTTTTATATATGACATTATATAGCAAAATAAATATTAGCCTAATGCCAAGAGTCAAAAGTTCCCTCGTTAAAAGTTTTGTTTTATGTCGATTTAAATAAATGATCACATCACTGAAAAATATTTACATTTTATTAAAAATATTACGTAAATGTATTTTGGAAATTAAACAATTATAAATTAAAATGATTTTATTTTTGTGGTTTAGATTAATATTTAAAAATATTATACTAAATATTAAACCTCATTGAGAATATATAAAGGTCATTTAACATATTTAAATAATTTTCCGACTATATCTTTACAAATTGTTATTATCTGTATAAATATTCCAACACCTAATGTTTACAACAAATAAAATTATATTGTAATTTAGCAAAATTTTTAGTACTAAAATTTAAATATTCTTATCATTTAAAATAACGATATTAATTATTTTATAAAATTTAATTTTTGAAATTTGGTCAAAAAAACACATTTATTGTAGCAATTTAATTAAAAACCATTCTTTATATATTGTGTGTTCGTTATTGTTCCAATTATAGTTTATACAAATTTAATTTATAGTATTTGTTTCAATACGTTGATATAGTTATTCAGTTTAGAACGTAAAAAAGATGCATTTAATAATTCATATGTAACCATGAATTACCTCAATATTAGTCATCTACTACTGTAGATGTAGGATACGATAATAATAGGATACGATTTTGCCAAATATATTTTTGGCAAATATATTTTTGGCATAGCTACATCCAAAATCTGTATAATTATTGTTATCAGTTCTATTATGTAATTAGAATTAATACGATTTAATAACATAATGTTTATTTTCAATAGATATTTGTAAACAGAAACATATTAATAATATTATAAGAATATTCAAATTACTTTTAATTATTTTAAGAATATTCAATTTTAGCTATATAAATTTTTTTTTAACTTTTAAGGCTTCAACGACAATGGTTTTAGTCTACATTTACTTTTTTATCACTGTATTAGCAATATCCTAACTGTCCTGGAATGCCTGAATGCAATACTTCAGACTATCCTACATTAACTTTATGATAGTTAATATAAATATTAGTAGACGTTATATCTTAAAAAAAAGGTTAACATTATTTTGGGAATTTATAACTTATGTCTAATTTTAATATTTTGAAAAAACGTATTGATTACCGTGGTGTACTCTTCGTTCAGAATCTTTTGAAATGTCGGAGCGAATGTTGATCTTGCGGTATTCGAAGTATTTGGGAGAGTTGATTATTATGTATTCTATTGATAGTTTCCTTGCAAGTGTCGCGTATTGGTGCTGGTTCATTTCTAATTAGGTAAGTGAGTAAGGAACGGCCTATTGTAGTTTGAGTAATTATAACTTCCTCTTTTCTTTTGGTATCAGTAGGGTGTTTTAATTTTTTTGTGTGTAATTTTACATTTCTCAGTTTGTTGGAGAGAGGTAAGTTTAGCCAGTATTTTTGCTATTATTCCATTATTTTGTAATTTATGATATTGAAGGTTTCGGGTGAGGTTAAAAGATTAATTTTTGTAAAGATTGAAGATGTGGTGGTTTCGTTGGCGGCCGTGTCTGTTATCTCATTTCAAGGTATCCCAAGATGTGAGGGAACCTACATGAAACATATTGAATTATTTATTTCGTACATCAATTTTTGTATATGTGTGACAAATTCATTTTTAGAATAAGGATTTTGATTGATGTGAGGGCACTTAAAGTGTGGTTGATGATAGTATGGCAGTTTTCAGGTTTCAAGATGAAATGATTTTTACTGCTTCATAGATAGCATAAGTCTTAGCTGTCTATATACTGGAAGAGAGCTCAATAAACTGGGTTTTTCAGTCTGTGATTATATAAAAACCCACACTATTGGGATTTTTGGAAGCATAAGCATATATTTGGGTGTATTCTGGGTAATGTTGGAATATCATTTCCATAAAATGGTTGCGTATAATTAAGTTTTCCGTTTTACATTTGCAGTATTCGTTGAATTGAATATTAATATTAGGTGACCAGAGCCTGTTCCGAAGTACTGCCTTCAGGCTTTCCGGGCCAGTGAGGGTATTGCCGATAACGTGTAAAAAAAAAAATGTGACCAGAGCCTAAGAGGGAGAAAAGATTAAAATTTGTTCAGTGTTTATGGCTAGAAACCTACATTTTTGTCAATTGTTTAAAAATCGTTGAATAATGTGTGTCGATGGGGTATTAGGTTGGTAGGGAGAGCTTTGTAATATATATGTTTAGTGATGTGGTTGGACAGATTTATGACTTTGGTCATATATTTTAAATATGATTTTAGGTCTGAGATGGAGGAGAGGTTATTCACATTTATTAGAAAAGTATGCCATTTACAAGGCTCGTTTTGAAGGTTCCTTAAGCCAAATGTTTACTTTAATTATGAATGGGTCTCAAAGTATTTAGATCTCTTTTTTTTCTGTGTTGTAAATTATATCTCCATAGTCAATTGCTAAGACTATAAGTGCTTTGTACTTAATAAGACTCTTTGTATCGGATCCCCAGATGTTGTTTTCAAGAATTTTTATCGTCTTTGTTCTTATTATATATTCAGTTTTAAGTTTTTTAGATGTGGTCGCTAGTTAGTTGTCATCAAAAATAAGGTCCAGGATGCGGATACTGTTTCCAAAAAAGTTGTGTATTCATGAAATTTATTGTTAGTAAAGGGTGTTTCTTCTTTTTGTTAAAAATGACACATTGAGTTTTTGCAGGGAAGAAACTATATCTAGTTTTTGCGGACCATCTGAAAAGAGAGTTAAGTGCTTCTTGAAGAAAATGCGTAGTTTTTTTAATTTGTGATCCGCTACAATAAATCTTGCAGTCGTCGGCGAACAGAATACATTTTTCAGGTTAGGATAGGTCTTTACTTTCTCATTTATAGCTACCAGAAAAAGAGTGACACTGAGTACAGACCCTCGGGGGGAGTCCATTTTCAATGATTGTAGGGTGATGAATAATGATCGTATATTTTAACACTAAATTTTCGGTCTGTTTATAAGTGTTTTAAAAAAGTAGCGGAGATTGCCGTTTATTGGCCATGTATGGAATATTGTTAGTACTCGTTTTTTCCAAACTAAGTCATATGCGTTTGTGATGTCTAGTGCTACTGTGATATGGTGTTGGTTGCTTTTGAAAGCTGAGCAAATATCCGTGTGTAATGTAGAATGTTTGTCAAATTTTGAGGGATTTCTTTTAAAGCCGCCTTGCTTTTTAGTAAGATGTTTGGTTGATTCTATTATCCAGATTAAACGTTTATTTATATTTTTTTCTATAAGTAAGCTTAATGTGTTTATTAATAATTTTATGAACACTATTATGTGGAAATGATTATAATTGCCTATAATTTAGTTGTATATGATTGTAAACGTTTTAATGACGTTTTTATTTAAATGATTGTAGTTCTTTTTATATAAGAATTGTAAACGTTCTTATAACGAAACGATTATAGTTATATTTTATTATATAGAAATTATTAGACACTATCGAGCATTATGAACAAACAATCCGAAGTACCAAGAAATCCTTGGTAACTTTCGATTGTGTCTCGTCTCAGAAAATCTAGTAAGTGTGACATTTGCAGAGCATCGAGTGTGTGGTGTTTGTCAGAGAATAAGTCAGACCTTCCGTAATATTTAGTATTAGACAAAATTAATTGTGTTTCGTGGTGAATATTTAATAAATATAGTGTATGTTAATTCAGCTATTTGTTGTTTATTTTCTTTACATAATTTTTGTTGTGAAGATGTCCATAACAATAATATCGGTCAATAATTTATGACGACAAATTTGTTTTTATTTGGATTAGGGTTAGCCATTATATTTTTATTGTGCCATTGACTTGGGAAAATCCTTTGGGTCTATATAATGTTATATTTTAAGCCCTTTAGGTGGAAAATTGTTTATAAATATATATATGAAATATTTTCTGGGCCCGAACTTTTACTGTTAAAACTTTCCAGTGCTAACATTAGCTTTGAGATAGCCAGTCGTATGTTGAAATGTTTATTATTTCGATTGAACTATGATGTTGGAATTTGAGGACAGGAGTTTCTTAAAGTAATGAACTTATAATTTTCATTGCTGTTGGTTTTTTGAAAGTAGTGTGCATACGATCTAGTAGCATTTATGGTTAATGTTATTTTTTCATGATTGTAGAAAAGAATGTCTGGAATAGTGTTATATTTATTACTTCTGATAGTGTTAATTTTATTCCATATTATGTTTGGGGGATCTTCATGTTTAATAGTTGTAAAAAAATTTTGTCAAGCAAGTGTTTTGATTTTTTTTTTGTAATAAAACGCTCTATAGCCCAGGTTTTTCTTAAAATTATGTGATCTGACAGATTTTGTTTTTTAAAACGGTTTAGGCTTTTTTTTATAAATTTTATTACCCTCTTTTATTACCCCATTCTTTATTCCACCATGGGACTGGTTTTTTATGTTATTGTAGGTTTTTATTCTTATAGATAGATTAGCTGCTTCTAAGATAATATCTGTAAATTTTGTGAATATTGAATCTATTTCTGTTTTATTGCCGAATGAATTTAAGTCAAACGGGTTTTGGATTATTTCGTATTCAATTTTTTTTAGTAGAGATACCAGTTTAAGTTTAAGAGGTTCCATTTTGCAGAGTATTTCTTTGAATTTAGGTGGTTGTGAAATTTAATTTCTATAGGTTAGTGATCGCTACTGCTGTAATTAGGGAGTACTTGCCAGTTGAATAATGTAGGGGTTAGGCTATTAAAAGGACTATTGAGAAGAAAATTCCATTGAAAACATTGTGTGTAATTGGATCAATAATGTTTAGTAAAATAGGTGTTTCGTCTTCTAAAAATTCTTCAACCATTTGACCCCGATGGTCTGTGTGGGTATATCTCCATGAAATGTTGTGGGTATTGAAGTCGCCGAAATGGACGATTGGTTTAGGGAGCTGATGGATAAAACCTTTAAGGAGTTGTTTAATAAAACTTTCGCTATTAAAAATGTATATGTTGCATCTGTTCCTCCTTGTATAAAGATACTATCATGTTGCCGTCTTGTATATGCAGGCAAGACGTGCTTTAACTGGCCAAATCACAGAGCAAGTATGATAAGCTGAAAAAATTGAGGAATATTTTTCGATGATTTCCGATCGACGATGTACGAAAACGTTTCGTGGCTGCAGTTTTTAAGGCCGGTAAACCCGTGGTCCCGCAATTTGGAGAAATTTATGGAGTAATTATCGATCCGGCGACATGTCAATATAATCCAAACGATTAACCAAGGATGAGAGCCGGAGCTGAGAAGATTGTTGCACAAGAACAAAATGCTTCAGGAATTGAATGACATAAACTGGATTTCATAAATGATGGACGAAGAATGTCTAGAAAGTAAGATTACAACACGTGTTAAAAATAGTGTAATTCGTATATTTAAATGAAATTTATGAGATACGACGAGGATTGTTCAATTATGAAATAGACAAATTGTTATAAAATCATTATTTACGAATATAATAATATTACGTTTATATCAATTTATACTATGTAATCCTCTTCTACACGAATACGTTTATCCCATCGGTTGACGAGGCTTCGTATACTTTTAGTAAAAAAGTCATAGAACTGGTCTCTGAATCATCATTTTACCTATTTTTTGACTTTTTCGTTATTTTGAAATCATTTCCGCGTAAACAATTTTTAAGCTGCTTACACAGATAAAAATTATTAGGTTCCAAGTCAGGATTACTAGGAAGATGTGCGAAAATCTTCTAGCTTATTTTTTATAACAAGTTTTGCATCATCTTAGCGCTATGGTAAGTGACATTGTCTTACTGAAGAATCATCTCTTTTGTCAAATATTCACGTCGTTTTTGTCTAATTGGCGAGTGTAATTCTTAGGCGTACACAGTATATCTGTGTTCAAAATAATGACAGAGAATCAAACTTTTTATGTCCCAAAATATTGTTAACGACACTATGTTTAAACATCAGCGTTGAGACTTCAATTTTACGTCCACTTCTCTTTTCAGCGTCCTTATTTTTGTGAACTTTTCGATGAATAAAAATTTGCATGGTTCATACACTATATTGCGCAACCATTCTGCGATATGTTACACAAGGTTTATCTGATTTTGCCATTATAAAAAGGAATAATAAAGCGTCGTTCAATGTTTTCATCGAGAGCAGACTCACTATTTTGGTCATTACTGATAAATAAACTACCATACATACTGAATTACTACATCCACAGTGCGTAACTTACACACATACTAATTAAACGGGATATCTAGGTAGTTGTTATCGTTTTTTATTATCAAACTACAGTGAATTGTCTATTTACTTATTAAACGATTTTTTTATTCGTCAAAGCGTGTCATTATTTCTCTACATAATTATCGTTCAGGTCAATATATTCTTGAATACAAGAGGATGTAATGGGGAAATCTGGATGTTGTATTTCATACTTAATGAGTTATTACAATTAATTTACGTGGTCGTATGTTCCAGAATTATTTAGGAGTTAGGAAGTAATTTGAAAAGGTTCAGGGAAAGTGAAATAATCGGATAAAACAACGAATAATCAAATAAAATAAATAATTAAAATTGCTTACCTCTCCGATCATATTCAACTTTATAGTCTGAAGATGTAATAATGATGTGTAAGGCGACTAATTAAAAAAATTTTTGGGTCAATGATTTCGCTCCCTCGAATTCGCCGGCAATATTATATGAGCCAAAACTCAAAATTATTCATAAGAATTGCCGTCTCTCGGAATACCGATATTTTGGCGAGCATTGACTGGAAGACGAAATCATCTCATGGACCTAAGATGTAATTTATGTATTATGTAATATTTATAGTGTCAAAAATGGCGTTGGGTCAGTTATTCAAATCCGTTTTGCCGTAGGTATCGGTGTGTTTGGTGTTCAGGTTAGTTTTGACCTTTGCCTTTATAATTGTATAATTTGTCTCTGTTCACTTTGGTATCAATCGAATTGTTCTTTTTACATTGAGTATGGGAAAATGTATTAATTATTCCTTCTTTACTTTAATTTTTTTTTTGTATAAACCTTGTTAAGTTAAGTGCATTATTGCTACCCTATTATTGTTATTCATTGTTCGTCAAACGTGTAAACGCATTCTCACGAAATTTTTCATGAATACATTTTTGCGTCTTAAATTTATTTGTTTATATAATTCGTTATCTTTTGATAATATCTTCGATATTCTGAAGTAATAAGTTGTGCATTTGTTTTTATTGAAAGAAACCTACAAAATATTTGTATATAGATATATATAAAATCAAAATCTACAATAACTATGTTGACTATTATTATAATTATGATGTGCATGCCTAAAGGTTACAAATAATATAACTACATTACAAATGTGTCAAATTATTACAATATTTATACATTTTCAAATTTTGCACTAAATCAATAGTACAAAAATGTAAAATTTTTATTAAATAGTTTTCGAGAATATTTTAGGATACCCGATATAATTACAAACTAAAAATATCAGTATTCAATATTCTTGTAATTGGTTAAGTAAAGAAACAAAAATATTTTAGCCATTAGACATATCGATAATCGATTAAATTGAAAAATTGGTTATTTAATTTCCATAGAAGATTGTTTAGGTAGTAACTGCTATTGTATGCATGAATGAATGTTATCTGGAACACGAAATTTGTAAACGGTCCAATCATTTTTGGGTAGAGTAGAGGGTAGTAGTAAAGGAAGGAAGGAAGGAAGGATTAACATTCTATCGACGTATAAACGGAATTTATGTTGACTATGCATGCAGAATACTGAGTAATAATACAGGTTTACCCTTTTTAGAAATTACCAAAATCAAAACAGCATTTTATTTTTGTAGTTTTTATTATTTTTGGTTTTTAAAATGTATATTAATAGGTACTCTTTATGTTATATTATAATACATTATATATTATAATCATTATGTATGCGTTTTATTTGTTTCCTTTTTTAGTTTCAGTTTTTAATTAAGTATATGTATGTATATACGTATTTTGTATAAAAACCAATTATTAAATTGGATAATTAAAATCAGCAAAGGTTATTTATATTTTAATTTGTATTGATTAAAAATATATAGATTTTTATAAATTAAAAGAAATATGTAATGAATATTACGCTTAAATAAAACTGCAATATTTAACATTTTTATTATTGCAAAAATGATATATTTTATGTGTTATGCAACAGTTCTACATTGAAAACGGTATTTTCACGATTTGTTGAAGACTTGGACAATTTATTTCACCAAAATTATTTGTAATCAAGAAATAAATAGGAAATGTGTATTAAAACTCGTTCTTTGTTGATTACTGCAATTCTTTTAAATTAAGTTCAGTTCTCGGATAAAATTGAAGTCGTTTATAATTCTAAAATCAAAAAACGTCTATTTAAACGCCAACTTTAATAATTATAATATTTGTATAAACTATGGTTTTGCAAACATTTTTATTTGAACTTCTTCATTTGAATACATTTTTAAGCATGTATATCCTTTGCACCATTTTTATTCTAAGAATATATGCGAAATATGATGGAATACTTTAAAAACCTATGTTATATGCCATAAAAAAAATAAAACAATGTTTAAAAAAGATTGCCTAGAAAAACAAACGTATTTATATAATTTGCTTATAAAGTGACAAGAACACTTGTTTTGAAATAATGTGGAAATTTTTTAACAATATTGGTTTCGTTTTAGCACTTTTACTAAAATACATTTAGGAGTACGTATATTCTTTAACATATGCATATATATATATATATATAAACATTGAAATGTTCCGAGTTTATGGTGAAACAATCGAAAAATGTTTTCACAAATTTATTCCAAATATGTCTTTGAGTGTCACTACATATGATTTTATTTAACAATTTTTCGCATAAGGGTGAGATGAGAGAGGAACCAGTTTTTTTTTTTTTGACATACTAGAGTAAACGACACTTAAGAGATCCCGTACACGTGGCTTTATTTACAAATTGTATTGTTCAAGATTAATATTTTGGAACATTATTTTACTCAGAGATACGTTTTTCCCCGGCAATAATTCTAAAAATACGAGATAACCACACATATATATTAGCATTTAAGCTAATATTACAACTCACACTTTTACACATCAAACTCGACAATCGCCCCTAACATTCCAATTCGAAAAATAACCAATATGCCCAATGATATCATAATATAACATCATTAATACAAATTATAACATAAATTAATGAATTTAATTAAATATCATTTAAAAAGTGAGACTGAGTACCAATTTATTATGATAATAATAATATTTAAAACATAATTCATAAAAAAACTATTATAAAATAAAAAAATAACATAATTATATTAACAGAATAATCATTAACTCGAGAAATATCAGGTTATTATGCTAGTATATTACACACACACACACACACACACACACACATATATATATATATATATATATATATAGTCATAAAAAAATTACATTATATTTTTCGTAAGAATAATTTATATATCAGAGTATTCTATATTCCATTTTGTTATGCTTACAAAATTTATGTAAATTGCTAATTTGTTAATAAAAACCAATATCGTATAAATTTAACAAGTTAGTCTTAGACAATACATACCATTCTACGCTTCCATGGTAGAGTGAAGGTTAGTATACTCTTCATTACAAAAATAACTAAAAAACGAAACATGTATTTAACAAAATAATATTCTGTATATTTAAAAGAAATTATTAATCTAGGCACATAGCTAAGAATACACAACGAGATGTCCTAGTAATTGCCATAATTTATATTTAATGATCAATATTTAAATATTTGTATTCCCTTTAAAAAATATTAAACACAAAAACACTAATTAAGTTTCATAAATAGGTAATTATATCGTAAATTTATTTTTTAAATTTGAGATTTTTGATTTTGGGCGCATAGTTTTGTAATAACGCAACAGAAGAAAAGAGTTGGAGTAGGGGTGAAAGAAAGGAAGTAAGAAGGGTGAAGGAGGTTATTTACTTTAATAAACTATTACGTAGATAGATACTTTAGTTGGTTGGTGGTCTACCGTCCGATCGACGTACTGGTTGGAGGTCTACCGATGGACGGTTAGAGGGACGTATTTTTTGTATTTTATAGTAGAGTTGTCCGGTTAGATTATCGTGATGAATCAGCTGGCTCATTCTAAATTACACTCTCATCTATTATATTATTCTTTGCAGTTGTTTCAATGCTGATTGTACTTATTTGTGTCCATTTTTTTACATATTTTAATATTTGAAGGGGCACGTGAACGATTAAGTTATGCCCTTTCGAACGATTTTTTATTAATGAAGCCGTTACATATTTTCTGTATTTAGATTGAACTGTAAATAATCGGTCTTTATTTTCTGCGCATATTACATTTTTATATGTACTTTCCCATGGTATGAATATGATTTCATTTAGATATAATTCTTTATCTGTTTATTATAGTGTCGGTATTACAATGGTCTTAGTGTCATTTCATATTTTATTAAAATATTTTCATAAAATACACAATAAGAAATTACATTGAAATATAGCTATGACATTAATTATTAGAACTATTATAATATATATATATATAACTATGGATATCATTATGCGTTTTTAATATAATAGTATAATATTGTAGTAACTCAAAAAACATAAAAATAAAATAAAAATAAAAATAAAATATGAAAAATAATTAATAGTGATAAATACCCGTGGAAGGGGCTAGTGGGAGTATATGGTGAGTGGTATGTATATATGGGGGAATGGGAAAGTTTAATTGAGTTACTACAGTTATTTTATCTCAAAGTCGTGAATACGAAAACTATTCAGGAATGCAATCGAGAAGTGCCGTACAGACGAGTATGATTAAAATATTCAAACGCACTTAAGAGTGAGGGTAAAAACCAACAGAATGGTTTTCTCTTACCAAGCTGCCCGTGTTCAACTTCACAAGATTATGCAGAGACGTAAGGAAAAGGTTGGGTAGGTGCCTTTGTTCCACAAATCCACCGACAAATGTTTTTTATTTTTTTATTTTTTTTTTTTATACGCTATACACAATCTGTATCTGGTTCGACACAATAAGCATATTTGATGAGGGATATTATAGCATGACATGGAAAAAAAAAACTTGATGAAA
>JAIPRN010003498.1:0-21000 GCA_025469175.1 Geopemphigus sp. TES_GeoC_2020 | reverse complement strand
ACTTTATTTATTTAACTTTACATTTGTGAATATAAAGTGTTTATAAATACTAAGCACTGCTAAAAGGTTTGTAAAGGTAAATATTATGCTCTGGTAATGTGATTGTAAGAAAATAAATTGATTTAAAAATTTTATTATTTTTTGATTTTTTTTTATATTTATATGATTGGCTGATGATATTAACTTCTATTTAACTCTACATTTGTTAATATAAAAAGTATTTATAAATATTAAACACTACTAAAAGGTTTGTATAGGTGAATATTATGCTTTGGTAATGTGATTGTAAGAAAATTATTTAATTTAAATATTTATTTTTTTTTAGAAATATTTTTACAATGGTTGTCAAAGATATTGATATTTATGTAATTTAGAATATAATTCTCTATTTTAATGTTTTTAATAACACTAAGCACTGCTATAAGGTTTATAAAGAACAATATTATGCTTTGGTTATGTGATTGTAAGAAAATTATTTGATTTAAAAATTTCATTTTTTTTTAGATATATTTCTATATTGGTGGTGGAGGATATTGATTTTTACGTAATTTAGAATTAACTTTTTTTTAAATTTTTTTATAAACACTAAGCACTGTTAAAAGGTTTGTAAAGGTAAATATTATGCTTTAAGAATGTGATTATAAGATAATTATTTGATTTAAAGATTTATTTATTTTTTTTTTTTTTTTGATATATATATATTATTGCTCAAAGTTATTGAGTTTTATGTAATTTAGTAAATATTTTTTATTTTAATGCGTTTATAAATACTAAGCAGTGCTAAAAGTTTTGTATAGGTGAATATTATGCTTTGGTAATGTGATTGTAAGTAAATTATTTGATTTAAAAATTTCATTTTTTTTGTTATTTATATTTATATAATTGGTCAATGATTTAACTTTGTTTTATTTTACTCTACATTTGTGAATATAAAAAGTTTTTATAATTACAAAGCATTGCTAATAGGTGTGTGTTAGTGAATATTGTGCCTTGGGAATATAAGTTTATGAATATAGATTGATTTAAAAATTTCACTTTTTTTTAGATGTATTTATATATGATTGCCAGAAGGACTTGGTGTGTGAGTGTCCTTATTAGTTTTTAATACTTGTTGGGTAGGTAATATTCTTATGTTATGTGTGCTAGTAGTTTTGTGTAAATTTATATGGTTTTTTATGGATGCGTACCTGAGTTTTAGAAATTATTTGTATATTAGTGTTTGTGTGTATTTTTTATGTAGATATGTGTGCCTATGGGGGGTTGTGTATTGGTACTTAACTATTATATACAATATTTTTATTAAGAATTTGTGTATATATTTAGAAGATAAAAATAATTAATTGAAAATGTTAAATAAATATATTTATATACAGTTGTTATAAGTTAATGACATTGAATTGAAAAAATTCTATTTTACTTATCTTTTTAAATCTGTTTTATGCGTTAGTAATTAATAACATAAAAGAAAAGTCATTAATATTTTATAATTCATTTCTATGATTTTAAAATAATATAATTATTTTTTTCCTCTAAATTATACATAAATTTTACACTTTTTATAATTGTAATAAATTATTGAGATGTAAAGTTTTTTACTATTATTGATTTCAACTGGTTCAAAATTGTCTAAACTAAATGAATGTTCATATAGTAATGTGACCAATAAATCTGAAGGCTGATTCAGATTGGAATCATTGTTTTCTCCCATGGTCCAAATCAAAATTCTTTTGTGTTTCTTCTGCTAATAAGTATAGTACTATATTACCTAAAAACACAAAAAGAAATTAGTGGTATTTAAATATAATTATTGATTAGTGTTAGTACTCACTAATTTATACTAGCATAGTGAACGTTATCCATTTGAAATACATATACTAAGGAATGAATAATATGCATATATACCTTAAAATACTTTTAAATACTTGTTTTAGGTGCTCTTTTTTGTATTATTGTAGTTTGACTAAGCACAATAAATAGACCAATGAGGAAGAAATCATTTGTAAACATGCGTTTATATATTTCATTGGATATGCTTTAAAATGTTTGTTTTGTTAAAAATAAGGTAATTGTATTTCATATGGGAAAATCATTTTTAGACCTATTTCTTATGTATTAAAATTTGTTTGGAAAATGGTATGTCATTCTTAAACAAATATATTCATTTAATAACCAATAAACAAAATTTTTTAATTCGCCCTAAATGATAAATATGCCATTTTTTTCCTCTAGACGTTCAATTCTTCAGCCTTCTAAGTAAAATTTATCAATATGGTGAATTTCAATATTCAATAATTTCTTATTTTAATTTATCTGAGCGTTTGAATCAAAGCAAAATAGAATTTTCATATTGATAGTTGCGGGTGGTTGTATTTTTAATAACCACATATATGCTGATATTGTTTCCAACAAATTCCGTTATAATTAAACTTCATTAACTATTTGTATTTGTAATTCGATCATATGGGTAATTTTATTCAGAAAACACGAGACTTTATGAAGGATGACATTTCCAAATTCTAATGATATCAATAATGCCCAAATATGAAGCGCACGAGTGTCGTCATCAAATCAACATAACTAATAATTGTACTTAGCTGGAGTAAGCAACGAACTCGTTATTAAATGCATTTTATGGATTATATTTGTTGAACACTTACCAAGTCTAACGCGATCATGTCTACAGGCTTTTTATTCACAATTCTCGGCCTCTTCATTTTTTTGAAAAGTTTATACACAAATTCAACGACCAACATCAAATGTTTTTAATATTTAACAGATGTAATAACAATGTAATCAGTGTATCTGACATTGACTGGGATGGTTTGACAAATATGTTGGAAGTGTTGTTTTTTCGGAGCACTGTAAACAATTGTTCAGCTTTGAACACCTCAGACACACCACCTATAAAATAAGTACATTGATTATAACACAGTTTTATATACAAAAAAATAATACAAAAAAAGTTTAAAACTAAAAAGTTTTGCTAAAATTTACGATTTTTCTTTTTCGTTAGTGATGTTTTTCTTATACTTTGATATTGGTTTATCTTTGTTCATTTGCCAGCTTTAACACGGAACGTCAAACAAAATGGATATACTGCAATAAATTTTTAAACATACATTCAACTACAAAGCAAAATGACTGAGTGAAAAACCAATTTTTGAACTCATTAAATTGAATTGATATGTGTATAATTATAAAAAGAAAAAAATATAAATAACACATTTTATTTAATATTGAAATGCGTCATAAGCTATACGATTATAGTTTTATGCATAATCTATCATATAAATTAATAAGATAAATAAAAATATTCAAAAATTGGTCACTTTAATTAAAAACACGGGGAAGTAACACCATGTCCAAAGTATTTAGATGACATTTATACCTTTGTAGCATGGTCAATATTGTTATGGAGTAACTTCTTCGACTGTACTAACTTGCGCACCAATGTTTGAAAATTACAATATCGATTATTTAATGATCAAAGAAACACACAACACAACTTACTTACAACGATTACAGTTGGATATGACGCGAATAACTTTTTTGTACTCGCCATTCTCAACATTTCACCTATGGTTAGACAAACAACGCGCCTTCATCAAGTGGTCGAGCGAAGTTATTTTAACGGTAAAAAAGAATGGGAAATTATGACTTCCGTCGTTTTGATCGTACGATACTCACGAGACGTGCCAAAACCGATAAACTGGTCAAATTCTTCGTATTCGGAACGTTCATTATTGAGTCTAGAGTTCAAAAAGCCAGGTTCCTCTTCCACATCCAAAATGACGGAAGAATCGTCGTCTTTGAACACCCTGTACCTATCGGGTTTGCCAAATTTATTGCAGCCGCCGATGAAACGCCCGCGGACTGCGGCGATGTTCTTCGCGGCCAAACATCGGAATAAACGTAAGCCAACTTTGGACGAAAACATCGCACAAAACAAGAGTACCCACGTCTTCCACTACGTTCTCGACACACGACGGTTACAACAAGCTATGTACCGTACGTAAATTTAAAATCGCTGACAATGTATTTCGCTATCACGCACGGTAGTTGCACGCGATTGCGATAAGCGTTATCTATAAGGCGGCCGTTAACGAATCTTTCGAACGTTAGTATCGAGGACGTCAAACCTCTATACACCGGCCTCCATAACCGTCACCGACCGTACATCATTAATCAGCTTTCGTTCTGTATATTGTTCTTTATCGGTCAATCTATTGCTTGCGGGTCGTTACTTTATAAAAGTATATTAATGATAGATAGTAAATAAAAAATCATATTTCAGTAAAATAAAATTTATAATATTCACTATTATTACAGCAACAATTTAAATACTACAACATTTTTTAAAATATAAATATCAAAGATTTAATACATTCATATTTTGATTGTCATTATTAAAATTGTTAATACAAATATTTATAACAACAAAAATATTCCACAAAATAAACTCAAATATCATAAAAGTTAAAACTCTAATACTTATTTCCTAAAATTAACCCTATTAACATTGATGGCAGTGTATTAAGACAAATATTTAAATTAGCATAAAAAATACTAATTGAGTTAAATACAATTCAAATAGGATACAAATAATATTAAAATAACTTAATTGGTTTGGATACATCTAAATGCATATATTAACATATATTTTATGAAATTCTAAAGCAACTATTAGTAACACAATTAACTGAATAAAATTAAATTAAAATATTTTAACTTCATAAACTCAACTCAGCGCTAACATATATCAACACCTAATTATTATAAATTAATAATATATATATCGCAGTAGAATTGACTTTGTAATATTTATAATTTTTGTCATTAATAAAATGACAACATAAATACTACAAAATTAAGTCAAATGTTAAAGAACTTAATAAGTCTAAATATTTATAGCTAACAATACACAAATTTATTATGGACATAAGAACAGTTATTAGAGATAATAATGTTAAATTAACTCGGTTATCTTTTGAGTTTTTCGATACTTATTGAACGAGTTAGTCGTTTTCACACTTACAGTATATACAATTCCAGGGGTACTAACATTTTAATCTCGTTGGAACAATCAATGTTTTTGTATTTTTTTGTGTCGTAGATAGTCAAATCTAGTATCAAATTAATAATATGACGACAATCTTGCGTTCTAAATCGATAGAATGCGAATTTGACGACAATTATGGTCGTACAAATTCTTTTACTTCTATTGTGTTTTTATTTTTTTTCGCGTTTTTAACTGGTTATATTGGTTTTAGTTTCCTAAAAGGTAATTTTTAGATCAGCGGAAGGATAGTTGCTGTCGATTGTAGTAATCAGAACAGAAATCGATTGCGAATTAAACAATTTTGAGAAGTCGGCGTTTCACCTTTTATTAAATATGGGTCTAAAAAAACACGATGACGCTTTTATATTATTCTTGAGTTTTAATGTATATTATGTAATGCTATTTTGACCTATTAGCAATATAATAATCCTAATTATTTTGTTTAGTTACATTTCATCTATCTTAATGTGTTTAGTTTTTTCTATTAAATTTTTTTATAATTAACAGACCTTTAAATACATTATGATAATTTATGATATTTCTATATTATTAAAACTGTTTATAAATAGGTCATACTTCTTATTTTAAATCAACTGTTGTTATTTTTTATTTATAGTTACTAAATTATATTTATATTTATTATTATTACAAACATTTTGTTATTTTATTTCCCATTAAATTTTATTTAAGTTTTTAGTTAAACTCTTTTGAAATACAGACAAATATATTTTAATATAATAAAATGTTCAAATAAAGAGATTGGATTTATCTTACAGACGCGAATTGTTGGTAACAATTTTTAATTTTTGGTTTATAAATTTTGTTAAAAATTTTATTACCACTTAATGTCATTTTTATGGCTGATTAATTATGCTTATGAAATAATTTTTTTTAAATATTTGATATATATATTTGTTTTTTTGCATTAAGTGTTTAAAATTAATTATAAATGTTCAATCAACCCGTACAGGGAAATAAATTATTATTAATATCAAATATAATCTTATAGACTTATTTATTTATTGTATGGCGATCTCAATGAATGAAATATTTTTATAAGATATAAAAAAATTAAAACGTTTAAGAAATATGTTTTGATTTTAAATTTGTTGAATACATTATAATTTGATATATTAAATATTTTATACTAATAGTTAAACAAATTTATAAGAATATCTGCTTAATGATTTTTGTGAAATTTACTAGTATGAAATTAGACATATTTGTAATGGGTTTAAGCATGTAAAAATAAATCTAATTGATAGTTTAACATTTTATAGTAATTTTGGTACACTTGTTATGTCGCAAATGAAAACTAAACTTAAGGACATTTGTTTTTCCCAAATGCTTAGTCCAGTAGAACAAGCACGGCAACTTCAGATGAATGTACACAAACATATTTTAGGTATTTTTGAAAAATTTGTGAATAATTTTAAATATTTCAATTTCATCCAGCACAATTTTATTTTTAGAAATTGGAGCATCTCTAGAGACAAAGTTTTATGAAGACAAAAAAGAAGAAATTAATCATTTACTTTATCAAAGACGAGAAATGATAAAAAATCGAATAAACGACCAATTTCATAAGGCTATTACATGCATACAGTCGGAGGTAAAAGTTGAAATCGAGAAAAGACTAACAAATTTCAAAAACATTATACAGGAAAACTTTAGCGTAAGTATTCAAACACTTTCTGAAATTTTAACAAATAATAATAAAACAATTTATTTACTTAAACAAATATATTTAACTCCATGTTCTTCTGAAAAATATTTTATGTGAGCTTCTAAACATATTGCTTTTAAACCTGTTTTCACAATATATTTCACTTAACGAGATACCTTATTTTCGTATTTCTTTTGTAAATACTATCTATTTCAATCCATTCTTAAGATTTGTTTTTATTAACCACAACCATTTACACTTTGTGAATATAAGTTAATAAAATATATATACTTCCTAATAACTATAAAATAATTAAAATATAAATTATAAAAGTTATCATATATTTTTATAAAGAAAACTGTAATAATGAACTTATATCCTGATTTCTTAAATAAATGTATTGAAACAGTTTCTACGTTTAATAATATTTTTTCATATTAAATAAGATAATTAAAAGAATAACAAATTGTAATAACTAACTTAGCTAAATTTTAAAATATTTAAAGAAAACCGTAGATGTTACAACGATCAATGTAAAATATAAACAAGAAGAAAATAAAAATCAATATGTAATCAACAAGGAAAAAATAATGTGGAGAAAAATTGAAAAATTGTTAATAGAACAAGAAAAATATTTAAATCTAATATTCGACTCTTATAAAGGACAGTGTCTAGCAAATACAAAAGAAAATTATCAATATTTAATGAAATCTCATCGTTTAGAATTTGAAAATTATCTAAATGACTTAAAAAAAAAACACAAAAACAACTATGAAAATTTAAAAAATTCATTAAAGAAGAGTTATCAAAAAGCATTCAATTTAGCACAAATAAAATTACAGTCGAAATTATTACAAAAAAATAAAAAATCTGTACCCAAATTATCAATTGAACATGACGATACACATAAAAATGTAACCATATCGTTTTTAAAACAAAAGACAGAAAAGTTTGAAATGTTTTATCAAAATGATCAAAAATTAACCTTTTGCAAGAACAAAATAAAAAGTGTATTAAATAATTACTCAAAATTAGTGATTTCGATGGAAAACTTGAATTCCAATAAAAATTACATTCTAGATAAAGAGAAAATGTTTGAAAAGTACCTAAGTTTTCCTACTACAATTCAATTAAAACAATTAATTTATAACGAAGAATTACCTGAAATAGCAGTTTTAATATGATAAATATGTTGAATTTAAACAACAATAAATTCGTACATTTCTATAAAAAAATATATATTGGCCTTATGTCGAAAATATGAAAAAAGTTTTAAACATTTTGAATTTGTTATATTATTTTATCATTCACAATATAAGGTATTATGAAATATATGGTATACAAAATTCAAATATTGGCAAATTCACTCGTCACAAACCATTTGAAATTTTTAAACTACATATTGTGAAGTATTAACTACATAAATTATTTGTACTTCAAAATTGTTATACAAAACTTTAATTTTAAAAAACCATCATAATATAAAACTAAAATTTTTTGATAAAAATTTGAAGAGCCATTTTTAAGTGATTTTTTTTATATCCGACGTTCTGTTTTGGAAATATTCAATCGATGTGTTATTGCTGAACTAACAATTATTAAACAGAACAAGAGACGTCGATTTTTTTTTAATGATTTTTGTATCAAAAATCTTAATTTTTCTTGTGCTTGCGTACATTTGAAATATATATATATATATATAGATAGATTGAAACTCGATTTATAGCCTTAAAAATAATCCGTATACAATAATCAGCTGTGGCTTTACACACTCAAATGATGCTATGTTCAATTACGCTCTCCTGTGATAATAAATGATAACATACATTTTTTAGAAACGTTTTCATTTTTATCATTTAACCGAACGTTATTAGTTCGATATTTATTATTCAATATTGATGTGTCACTCATTGTCGTTACTTGTTATTTATATTGCTAATCTAAAGTAAAACCAAATTTTTATTATCCAATTGTAATCGTAGGATTTCTACTTTTCGGTGTAGTGGTAAGTAAATTGAAAAACTTTATAAATGTTATATACTATAGAACAAAAAATAATATTTATCTTTCTATAATAACACTGTGGTAAAGAGGTTATATTAGAGATAATGTCAGTCCATAAGCTAGTACGTTTGTTCTTTATACACTTATCGTTAAGAAAATAAATACCTACATGCACGAAGAAAATTATTATATTATTGGAATGAAATATATAAATTTAAGAAAAGTCGATTGTAAAAACTTGACACAGATTTTTTTTAAACTCGATTCATATATAACCTTAAAAAGTATTATTTTCTTTAATTTTTGTAGCTACTTAATTTTGATATTTCTTGGTAATTTATTATTGTTATGTTGTGTTGCATATATGTTTTACTATATTTTGTTTGTACTAATGTACAAACAAGAAAATATATGCCGACATTATCCTAATAACTTTGCGTAATATTAGTTGTTGGGAAATTTATACAATTTTTTATTTCTGTTTTTTTATTAATCAGATTAAAGTAATAAATAATATGTTAGATTTTAAAATAAGAACGAAGTACTTATTAATCTTATATTGTAATATATTTTTAATCATCTATGTTTTCAAAGAGTACGTTACAATGTACTCTAATTTATCAGAGTATAATAATTTATAATTATATGTATTATTATTTTACAATGCAATGAACTTCTTTTAAAATCATTTCTGCAATTTTTTATAATTTTATAATTGTTTTCAAAATTTTACTTTACTCAAAATATAAAATGTAGTTCAAAATTTAAAAACGTATTGTACATTTGTGAATATTAGTATTTCTGTAGACCATACATAACAAACTTCAAATATTCCATTAATTACTTGTTAGAAAATACTGTTTATGTACTTAATATTATATTTATACTTTTGTAAATATAATATATATATATTATATTATACAATATAATGAAGATTTGTTAAGTACAATATATCTTTTGCTGATTTATGTAATTGTATTTATAAAGCCCCTTCTTTTTATTTTAGACTTATAGTTAATAATTTAACATGGCATCTAGTGAAAGTAATGATATAAGAAAACATACATTTCTTGAAATATCAGACACAAGATGTGCAATTTGCCTTAGAGAGAGAATTAATGCAAGTCATACAGATGTGTGTGGGCATAAGTTCTGTTTGGTTTGTTTAAAACGTTGGGCATTGGTAAGTTAACTAAATAATTAATAATTAACCTAAATTTAAATATAAAAACTTTTTTACCCAACCTTTTAAATTACTATCATTAAATAATGTTTAATGTAATTAATTATCAAGTATTATATATATTATATAATTGATTATATTTTATTGACAAAAATTATTAAAATCACATAATATATACTATTTATTATTATTGTTACTTTTGATATTTTAAGCCATAATCATTTACTTAGTTACCTTGATCATTAAACAAAAAATATAGTTATAGTTGGTTTGCTATACTTTTTTTTCTTAAATCATAAAAATAGAAATTTTTAGTGGTTTTACTTATATATGAAAATAAGATTTTATTAATTTAAAACTTAATAACAAGTTAAATATTTTTAAAAATATACATATTATTAAATAACATATCTGAATATAATTTAATTATTACTACATATTTTAATAGATCAATACGTCTTGCCCATTATGTAAGGAACCTTTCAGCACTATATATCATTCATTAAATGAGGATTCATCTTCATCATTCACAGTTCCTTTTGTTTCATCAGGATCGTTGTAAGAATAACATTTTATAATTTATATCACTGATGTATGTGTTAACTATGTTAAATAAGTTTGTTTGCTTTTCTAGAATTCCACCACCAGTTCCAACACATCATAGTTCCAGGTAAAATATTAAACTATTTTGTATTATTCGTATATGAACAAATGTTTAATTGATTATCATAGTTTTTTAGAATAATACATTCATAATTAATAACAATAATAGTAATAATAATATAGTCTACAAATTAAATTAGCGTACGTTTTTACTTCTTACAAATTTCATCAAATAGAAATTTATATTAATATGTCATTTGTAAAGTTGTAAAAGTTCTTCATTTCCACTTCAATATTCGGTATATATTTTTTTATAATTATTACTATGCAATTGTATGAGTTTAAAATTTCCTAAATTATTTTTATATTTATACAAATTAAGCACTACTGCTGTTTGTTAATTAATGAAATTGTATTCACACAAAAATACTTTATAATTGTGTTTCATAAAATCTTGAACAATTTTGAAATATTTCGTGTCAGTACACTGAATTAGAATTTTGGAACCCTACAAATTTAATGAAATATTTGTAACTATTATTATATAGATATGAACAAACTAAACTAATACATATTTTTAAATAATAATGTATCGCAACCAATTCTGCCAAATCTATCGAGTAAAATTTTTACAAATATACACATATAAACGTTATTTTTGTTCAAGTTTTTTCTATTTAATTGCCGTTCGCTGAAACAGATCATAATATATTGCTAATTAATAGTTTATAATGGAAAAGCTCTTAGTTATTTTATTTATTATATTACACGTTGATATGTATAACCTTTATGCTTATATATGCTGATTTTTTTTACTCCTAACAGATCTGATTTAGAAATATTTTTGGAGGCAACTCGATCATCCAATATGATACAGCCATTATTTGGAACTTTAGATGATTTAATTGAACTAGGTATTATAGAAAACACCATGATAATATATCTATAAATAGATATAGTACAATTTTATTAATATTTTTAATTATGTATACTTATTAATTCGTATCTTATAATTTTCAGCAAATATTAATTTTCGGCGACGAGTGTATCGCGATAATTTGTGGTCTCAACCATGTCTTAATACGAACTGTAAATTGGTAAAATGTGACTTGAATTCTTTGAGGTAATTCAATTTAATGTAATTTTAATATTGTTGGCTATTTTATTACGTTTACTTATTATTTAAATTTTATTTAAAAAAAAAAAATTAATCAATTACACTGAAAACGATGTACAATGTATATTTTATTACAATTAAAATATTTAAAAATTTTTTATTAAACGTTTATTATAAACATTAATTTTTATAAAACACAGTACAATATAATTCAAAAATACATAACAGCAGCTGTTATAATAAAATACATTTCAAATTAATATTATTTATATGTACATTTACAATATGTCTTCATCAATCATAAAAAAAATTATATAAAAATGATATCCAAAAGAATTTTACAATTTTTTGTTTTTTTACTAAAATTATCGGTGATATTTTTCTTTACACTTATAAAAATAATTGATATAATAGAAAATTGTAGTTAAATAAATAATCAACAATTTGTCGTTGAAAAATGAAGCATGATAAAAGATCAACAGGACATATTTTTAAATAGAAATCATAATAAACAAAAACACTGTAAAATTAAGCTAAATAAATACAATTTTAATTTATTTCTGCATTTTTGGTAAAGTTCTGATAATTAAAAATTAATTTCTACAGATATCCAATACAATATATATTAACAATTAAGTAAGTTGTATTTGTAAAAAGAGACTAACAATTTAAGTATTCTACATTTTAACTATTTATATCGATAATTATACATTTAATATAAAAAAATTTATAACTAATATAATTTAAAATTATATATTTTCTGTTCATTTTAAAACCTTAAGTGATTTTGAAAAAAATTATTAGATATAGTTTTTTAATTTGTTATAAGCGATAGTCAAAATATTTTACAAATGTCTATTCTTATTAATATTTTGTTTTTAATTTTTTCAGTCATAATATTAAAGCTTTTAATGTACAAAAATTTATCGAAAGAGACATAAGTATCATTAGGCAATTAATAAAAGCTTCCAATAGAGACTGGTCATTTGATATAAACTATATGACTGACGACCGTGTTGCAAAATTAATGTGTCATCATCTAAGAAAGTATTCAATAAGAGATTTACGTTTGGTTGGCTTGTGGCGGTCTTATCTAAAAACATATGTTGTGCATTTTTGTCATGAACTGAACAATTTTGCTTTTAGTCGTCATCACATAAAGAGTTATGATTCTAATGTGTGTTATTTCAATACTTCGGGTCAACAACTTTTATACAGAAGTGGAAATACTGTAAAATAAAAATTATTATTTATTAAACGTTATGAATTATTTGTAAAGTATCGATGTATATACTTATATTAGGTGGAAAACGCGACTTTTGGACAATCATCAAACGCTAATATTCCACCACCATTCATGTTTAACACTATAACATTGAGCTCGGATGACGAAGAAACTTCAGAGAATAAAGTACAAGAAGCTATTAATGTTGATTCTGACTCTGATAATGACATAGGTGGTTCGCCATCATCCTTTGCTATTAGAACACAACCCCTTTCATCTTTTAGTGAACAACCATCTACATCCGTCAGTATTCGAAAGTCATTTAATGATGAACCACATAATTGGCAAGTATTTATATGTGTAGTTATGTATATTAAAATATAATTATTTGTGTTGTGCTTGTTTTAAATAGGAAAAATGAAAGACGCAAAATATTGAAAAAAATGTTTAAAGATAAAACTAAGCAAACTCAACGTGAAGTTAACATGAAAATACTGCAAAATAACTGGAACAAAAGAAAAAGAATGGCTATAAGTTCTCGGTGCAATATGCATATTGATATCAATAAGGACATACCTTCAGAGGATTAAGGCACATGTTAGAGCAATTAAACTAATATAACAAATTAAATCAGTAAAAAACTAAAACATAAATATGTTTTATAACGTCGTTAGTATTTTTATTTATTATATTTAAAATAAAAAATTGTTTTTTTATGTACTCACAAAAACAAAGATAAAATAGGGTAAGGTATTAATAATTATATAAATATAAATGATATATAATAATAATAATAGTCATGTACACATAAGATCAAATAACAATTTTGGCCGAAATCACTATTTCCATATAAAGCTAAAATGTATATATTTCAATAATGTAATTCATAATATTTAAGTTTGTTGTATGTCGAATTTAAAAAAAAAAAACATTTTTTGCTGCAAATATTTTATGACATTCATATTTGAACATCAATGATGTACCATATAAAATAGTCATCTACACGGTGGGAATGGAAATAATAACTAAACGTCAAACAACTAATACTAGAGTTATCCATGAACATTTTACTTTCAATAATAAATTTAGTTATAAACGCTTTGTCTATATTTTATACATAAGTATGTTTCTGTATATTTAATTTAAAACTAATGATGCGTAAAGTACATTAGTTTTTAAGAGTCTAGAATATTTTGTGTATAACAAATAAGCATAATATATTATTCTTTATAATGTATTTCAGCCTCAAAATATTTTATTAACTATTAGTATAATTTAAATTTACCTGTGCTTTATCAAATCAAAACATACCAACAAAAACTCGATGTCAATGATATTTTATATATAATATCTAACTGCGTCAGAAATAATTTAATTTAATTATTATTATTTATGATGGTGACTTTTAATCAAAATCAATAGTAAATACAAATCTAATACAACTATATTATTTTTTGTGTTTATGTAAGACTTATTGACTTTAACTAATATATATATATATATATATATTTTATTTATTTATATTTATATATAAAATTTTTTAAACATTATTAGACTCAAAAATAAATATTAGTGTAATATTAATCTTATTAAACTTATACATTATTACGTTTTTACAAAATCCACTGGTAAATAACTACCAGTTGATTTTGTTTGAAATTTGACAACATATATAGAACATTTATTATGTATGTATTTATTTTATGTAATAAAGATAATATACTGATAAGTACTAAATAATACATTTAAAACAATATTGCTAAATAAATTATTTCACAAAATGCCAATATTATATATAAGAAATGTGTAATATTATTTTATATTAAAAATAAATAGATACAACTTTGAGAACTTTAATTTTTCAAAATATTTACATATTTATATATCTTCTTCCTCGCCTTATTTTTCCAGCTATTTGAGGTCGGCTATCTTAGTCCTAAACCTCCACTTAACCCGATCTACATCATTCGCGCACACACCAGTATTCCTCATATCACATTATCACGTTTAACTACTTCTTTAGTCTTCCATTCTTCCTTCCATAACTGTTCTTACTGCTTCTGAATCTTTTCTTCTCATAACATGACCAAACCATCTAAAAATTTTTTTAGCCCTTATGTTAAAAACATTCACTATATGTGAATAAAATGTATTTTCAAAAACATAAAATATTAGACGTAATCAAATTTTCAGGCATTAATTAGAGTTCTATCACACGTGTATAGATTCACGAAGAACCATTGTATTCTTTTCAAATTCAATAACTTATAATATTTATGACATTGTTTCAAAATGTTAAATGTAAATATTGGATAAAATAACTTTAATACGTGAATATTTCACTACAAATTTACTTGGTAAGATGGACCATAAGATAATAAATATAAGTAAATTATAGAAAATACATTATATTCTAATAATTAAAATTTAAAGAATTAAACTCATTGCTAGGCACAACAAAATAAACTATAACAATAATCAGAGGGGTATACTTGAAAGGGTTTTGTGGTTTATTCCACCCTCTGAAATATCAAGAAACATTTTAAAAACATGATGTGACTTAAAAATCTAATAGTTACTTCAGAAAATGTTATTATTTAACACACACATATATAATAAGTATATTAGTAATAAAAAATTACTAAGTAATAAAAAGATATTCGTTTATAAATATTTTTATTTTTTCAAATCCTCTCCTACAAAAACTGTTTCCCGAGTTTATTCTAGCAACATTTTTTTTAACATATACAGTTTTAATTATCTATACATGTTTATCTTATTTATTATTTAAATAATTCTTACTAAAATAATTTCAATTATTTAATTGAAAAATAATTAGTAGCTATAATAAAATATACATTGAAATTTATACTCACCAATGCACGTACCAGAATTATTATAGATTTTTATATGACGTATTATTATATAATATTAGCTAAGGTAATATCAATCTTGTACATCATTTTTAAGTTGTGTATATATAATCTAAAATTAATAAAATTAAAATGATTCTCCAGTCACTACGTTAAACAACGAAAAAATGCCCGTTTAATTCGAAGTTAGGTTTACGAATTTTTGGGATATCCGTGTGATTTACTTATATTACGTCAATGGAAACATGAAATTATAACAGAAATGTACAACTGGGACAGTATATAAGGTTAAATAATATTTTTAGCGACTTCGTTAATATGGATAATTATTTGAAATATGTAGAAACTTAAAACAAAACAACTATACGCGTTGTTTACCTAGTAATGACATATATATATAGTATATTACTTATAACGGCCATCGAGATAATAATAAACCAATCACCAGAAGGTATTTTCATTGAATTCGAGATATTAAAATATTCATAATTTGAGCAAAAATTAATTCTTAATGTTTTTTATCGGCACATATGTAATAAATAACTATTTTATATAATATAAAACACAGCTCTTATATATGTAACTATAGTTTATTTTTTGTTTTTTGTATATACAAAATTATGAATTAACCAAATCACAATATGTAATAAAATTATGGCATTCGTTGATTGATATCATTTGATTGAAATATTCTAACCAATATAATTAATTTATAACCACTTTTTTATGACTTAGTATTTATTTCTTCATAGGGTCATTCACAGCTTACATATTCATTAAATGCTTTCAATAATTTACACGTTCTGTTCTTCATTAATTAATAAATCAAAGTTTATCAACGAGTCTGAAGTTGGATTCTTATCCCATTGAGAATTTGGGATTCCTAACAACAAAATTTATTAATAACCAGTATATTATAATTAGTAATCGCTGCTTATCTGAATAAAGACTATGGATATTTAACAAAATATCTAATCATTTTTCCGAATACATTAATATTATTTAATTTTTAAATAATTTAAACACTATCATGGCAACGAGTTTGATGTTCGTATCTAAAAGAGAATCTACTACGATAGGTAATAATTAATCTTCTTCCTCGCCTTTTTTCTAGCAATTCGGGGTCGACCCCCTTAGTCCTCAACTTCCCCTTGATCCGATCTCCCACATCATTCACGCACACATCAGTAGTCCACATATCACACTCAACCACTTCCTCTTCTTCCTTCAACGCTCAATTCCATAATCGTTCTTACTGCTTCTGAATCTTCTCTTTTCATAACATGACCAAACCATCGACATTACTCCTCTTATACGGAACGTCCTCTATTTGCTCTCTCGGACACTCCTCATTCAGTAATTTCCCAAAATACTTTTTTCGTCTGTTTTCACATCCTTATCCTACGTTAACAACGGTAGGTAATAACTAATAAATATAAAAAATATACCTATTGTAATTTTATGCGCATAAATCTCAAGTATTATCATTATGTTACGTTATTTTGATATAATAACTTTTATAAATAATATTTGTTAAATTTTGGTACCTGATGGTGGTAAAACAACAGATAAAATGCTGTCGATGAGTTCAAACTTCAGTTTATAATCCTTAGACGTAGTGCATACTAGTGATGGTGATGAATTCACCTCGATCAATGAAGGTTGTAAGTTTTCATCCACAATGATATCATAGCCATAACATTCAAAACAATGGTTGTCATGAAACATGATGTTTTTAACAGCCTTCAGAGAGTGTAAAATTATCCAAGAAATATCATCGAACAGAGTTTGTGTACATTTTTCGCCTCGAGTGCTGGCTAGGTATAATTTTAAATTTTCTGTTGACCACTTACCTCCATGAAGTCTATTATAATCGTCACCTAATATTATTTAAACATAATATCACAAGGCAATATTAATATCAAAATAGATTTTACAAATTATAGTGCATATGTGCCATTTGACAAAACTTAGAGATTGTTACCCATCCATTTTTATTTATGTAACAAAGCTATTATTTTATAATATTAATAACACCCGATATTTTCTTATTTTTATATTTTATTACTACGTTTCACTTTTCATGTACTTACATACTAACTTCTATCAACTTTTAATACAACAAAATAAACATTTTCAAAAATATACACAACAATATGTAAAGTATATCTACTTTGTACAATATAGTTATGCATTTCACAAAATGTACAAAAAGCTTTTGCACATCACGAAGTTGACGATTTCGGATTTTGAATATACAATATAGTTATATACGAATAAACAAAATATAGAAGATTGTTATAGTTTTTAATTTTATACACTTAATAATAATTAACTTAGTGCCTTTAGAATGTAAGAACTTATAATTATAAGTTTTTTAATTAATAAATAAAATATATTAATAAATTATTATTATTAATAATTAATATATATAGTTATTAATTTAATATAAAAATATTATAAATTATTAATAAATATAATAAAAAAGCTTATTAATTAAGCTAATTAATAAGCATATAATTTTTAAACATGAAAACTGAAAATGGAATATTTATATACAAAGAAAATTTTAAATAACAAATAAAATAATTTTAACATAAAATAATCTTAAATATCATATTATTTATATAATTTAACTATTAATTAGTTAAATTAATTAAATATAAATTTTAAGAATATTTAAGTATATAGGTATCTAGCTGTTGCTCTTATGTCTTCAGGTAAGTATCTACGATCTACCTACAGTACTAAGTAGAAAATAATTTCTATTACCTAACTTCCTTTAACTTCATACAATTTTAAAAAATCGACAAGTTGAATAACCTCGATTAATGATATTTAAGTTATATTTTTTACCTTGATTTAATGTAATTTAATATTTAATTAAATGTTAACTTTTTAAATTGTTTACAATCCCAAGATTTTGTTCAAAATAACGCCAATATATAAATGTGTGTGTGTGTGTGTTATCGCCGTAGATGATTAGGACGATTTAGGTAATGACCATTAAGAAATGACATTATTAAGAAAAATTGACGTTGACAGGTAATGTTGAATAATATTATATAATTATCTAACATCAATGCATATTTAAAGACAATGTTATAATTTAAATTAATAATTATATTTTATACTATGTAGGCAATATTATTATTAGGATACGGTTATATTTTTGATTATAATGAATCTTAATAAGTATTTTTTTAATTATTTACAAAAATTAGTTAACTTTCCAATAAGCTAAAAAAATTGCGAATAAAGTTTTCATTTATCATTTACATTTCATACGTAAAATCTAATAACATAAAACATATAACTTCAAAGTCTCTACAAAATATAAATTATAATTTTAAATATTAAGCATTAATAATGGTTGAATTATTCCATCGAATAAGTAGAATTAGTTGAAACGAGAAATCATGGAATAACAAAATTTGGAATAAATTAAAACTTTAAAAACAACAGGTAAATTTACTCCGATATGCTATGAAAATACATCTCAGATATAGTAGAGAATATAAAAATGTATTTTACGTAATTGTGTTTTGCCGTTTCAAATTTTACTGTTTTAAGATTCCGCCTATCGTACTTTTCAAATTTAAGCTAGTTCTTGTTTTAATTTTAGTTAGTTAAAAAAAATATTAAAACGTGTTATTAAAATAATAAACCAAACTTAAACAATAGATGTGTCATATTTAAATTATCAAATTTGTATGTTTTAAACATTTTCCAATAAAGATTAATCAATGTTTAGTCATCCTTAACAATAAAAAATATGCCCATTGTCTGCTGTAATTAAATATTGTCGATTATGTAATTGACTAAATTAAGTGTTATTATTGTTATCCAGAGTATGTTCACAATGACTAATTTTTAAAATTAACAATAATGTATGTGATAAAATCTATTCTAAAATTCAAGAGCTAAAAATATAATCGTATATTTGATAGGTACCTTTTACGCATTTAATTTATTTATCGCATATTTATATAGTATTTAATGTGTATCGAAGATATGATATTATATTACCTTTCTTTTGTATAGATACATTTGTTAAATGAGAATACAAACAATTCGTGTCGACTTTATGTGTATATTTAACACTGCAGAAACGACAAAAACCACATTTAAATTGATAAGCTTTCAACGGACGGAAAGATGTAACCAAAACATACAAACGTAAATCAAATTTTTTTCCGTTTATCAACAAAGGATTTTCAATATATCTGTTTAAAACAAAGTATGTTAAAATTGTATAACTAAACAAGGTTAAATGTACAAGTATTTTGAAAAAAGAAATAAAACCTCGATATTACATAAGTTGTTCTTGTAATCGGCGGATTATTTGAATTTTTTTTTTTACTGGACCATTTTTTTAATTGGGATAATTTGTCTATTAAGAATATTCCTGCTCCTTGCGATTGTCCGCGTGGCTTTATAATCCAAATACTCGGGTTTTTGCAATAATCTTGGTAAAATAGGTTGTAATCATTAGGTAGAACATATGATGTAGGTATTAAATCAAAGTGCAACAATTTGTCACGCACCAATTTCTCGATAGGATTTTTACTTTTTTTAATGTTTTGGCAATAAAGTTTTATGTTTCTATTATGGAAATGAACAAAATTACGTTAAATTAATGAAAAGAAAATAAGCTTTTAGGTAAACGTGTAGTTACCTAAATAATTGTTGTTACTTGTTTTTAAGGCAATTGAAAGTGTGTATTAAGAAATCGTGTATAGGATATTCTTATTCGAACACATTGCTTAGTTTGTCTGTGTTAAACATAAATAATAGGTAATATGAAAACATATTCACAAGCGCAAGCTCATGTCAGTAGTCACGACTGCAGTTTTGGATATTACATAAAACTTTTAACGTACCGATCGGTTTCATAATGCGGTAGACTCTGTAAACTTATTTAAATTAATCATGAATTTTGCTTTAAATAGATTTTCCACTTTTTTAATATTTGTATTTAAATATCGTAAATAATTAAATATTGACAAATTAAACATTTTAAAATTATTCAATGTATTTTGAAAAGATTTACAAGAGAAAGACTATAAATTGTAAGAATGTCGATCTTAAGTAGATTCCATGATAAATTTAAACCTGTTTTTAAAATTTTCATCGCATAACTAAATCGATCGGTACATTTGAAATAGAAAATGTCTAAATTAGTAATTATGGTTTGTTTGTAATGTGTAATAGACAAAAATATAAATTCCACACTTCCAATTCCTTTTATATATATATATATATATATA
>JAIPRN010003497.1:0-21005 GCA_025469175.1 Geopemphigus sp. TES_GeoC_2020 | reverse complement strand
TACGGACATGAAGAGAAAATTTTATTACTAGTATGCCGCGGACCACCTCAATGAACTTTTCCATCTCATTTTTCAGGAATTTAATATAAAAAAAGTAACATCACGTAATTTGTTAAATAATTTATCCGACACAACGAACTACAAACAAGACCGACTTATTGACCACCGGTTGGGAAACATTGCTGTAGAGCAAACAAAAAATATTTAAATATCCGTCCGTTGTCTATCAAAAAATACAATAACATTACGATAACCGAATCGAAGTGTACATATATTTTTTTAATTAAAAAAAAGAACGTTAACCGTTTAAACGTTATTTACATGTGCGTATGTCACGTTTATTTGGGGTACGTGGTCGTGTAAAAATTATTCGTCGCGAACGAAAAATACAATTCAATTTTGAAATGAACGAGTTTGCCGTGTATAGATGGGTGACGACGGTGGACGGCTAAATGTTTTTTAAATTGCTAGACGTGTGTAAAACGATCCGTCCGCGTTGATAGAAGGCACGATACATCGGACACGGATGATTTAGAAGAAATAAAACGAAACGGTTATTTTTTTTAATTTCGACGTTTCGCTCCTCGGAAATTAACTTTTTTTTCAATATATGCGAGCGTCGTTGACTTACGATAACGCTTTTATCGCATTATGTAAAATTACGTTTTCGATATGAAAATCCGGCCAACCGGTTTGTCGCAGTATTTCATCGTGCAAAACAATATTCTCGAGTGGCGTACTGGTGGTATAGCTGGCGAACCATTCATCACCACCTCTCGCCGTGGCATAGTCGGCTTTACGTTTGCACAGTTGTTCCGTTCCACCGCTACCACCACCGCCGCCGCCGTCGGTAGCGTACCACAAAAGTTTTAATGAAAAAACGAAAAAAAACACGCACGTAGACGTACAGCACGAGAGAGAAACGGATTTCTTTAGTGGCGTTTCGTTGGAAAATCAAACGACGTCTGAGACGTAATAACACTGTAAACGCTGGCTGCGCTCGTATTCAGGTTGTTCGTTTCGCGCGCGAGCGCGCGTACACTGCGGCTCGTCGTAACGATTTCGTCGTTGTTATTATTATTATTATTATTATTATTGTTGTCGCGAATCGATAAGACGATGATGTCTAAGTCGTGGAAGCCCCACACGGGCAGCAGCAAAAAGTCCATCGCCAAACATGCCGCGGCGCTTGTCGAAGACATAGCCGAAGAACAACAGCAAAATGGCCAAGTGAGTGTATACCTGCCTGTCTATCTATCTGTCCGTCTTTGTATCTATGTGGGTATCTAAGACCGATACTGCGATCGACCTTGTTCTACACGTCGTTGGATAAATCGTGGGACAGCGATTGAGGAATTTAACTACTCGGTGGTCCGCAAGGAACGCGTGACGTTTCGGGACTTTTCCGAAAAACGCGTGTTCATCAAGCACGTCGCTAAGAAGTAGTCTGCTACCTCACCATATTGTTAAAATGTTGAAACCTTCGTATATTAGAATAAAATTGAGATTTATTTTTAAAACGTATTATAATATTGTGTATAGTGAACGTACCGTCTCATGCTATATGCCCAAAATCCGAAATATCGAATTTAAAAGAAGTAATTATAATATTTTTACCTCTTTAAAATACATAATTTGTATATTAGCGTTAAAATTTTTAAAAGGGAGGTTGGGTGTCGTATAAATTTTCGACCATAAATAGATAGATTCCTGTTATTGCCTGTATGAATACCGTTGCACCGGTAATTAGTAGATAGGGTTTCGTTTGATTCTTTGGCGGGTGCTAAAAAACCTCCATGATATGGCGCGCTCGTTTCAAAATTCGTGGACAAACGTTCCATTTAGTTTTATCGTTGCGTTCGAAATTGTCGGCGAAAAACAGTCGGGTATATTCACGAATTTGTTGTTATAACTGAAAAAGGGAATTCGAAATCGGCTTCATCGGCGGTTGAATGAAAGAGGTAGTAGTTATATGGTATGACGTATTAAATACGGCGTGAACTTGTGTACGGACGGGAATCCACTCGATTACAATTTTTCGCGTTCGCCAATAATTGGCCGTCATTTTTGACGGTATGGTTGTGTGTTGAAATTGACCTGCTGGACGCAATCGAAGCGAAACTGCCGACGAAAACGTCGTGGTCAGAAAAACAATTATAGTCGCGCACGTATATGGCCCCTTCCCCAAAGACACGTCACGCGACGAACCGCGTTCAGGAGGCCGCGGGCGATTGTGCGCGAATTGGGTGAACCCGAATGTCACGTTTACACGCGCCAATGACGGAAGTTTCGCGCTGTCGTAACTCGGACCAAAAACGCTTTTTTCCTTAGGGGAGCGTCACGATATTAGCAGACGTATCGCGTTTAGCGATTGCGACGGCGTATATTATTGTCGGTTACGATCGCGTGCGCCTAATCGAAAGTATATACCGTTTAGGCGTTAAATACGTGAAATAGAAACCTAGATGGCTGTTTCGCGCGCCGTGCCCCGGTTCGATGTAGTCGTGTTTGCCTTACTAAAATATTTGTTTTTGGTGTGTTCGTGCGTCGTGCCACCGCGCGTAATATGGCGGCGTCGTGTGTCTGCCTAACGTAACCGGCGCTCACTATTACACCGACTACGGGCCAAAAAGAACATTTCGATAGTATTATCGTCCGGAGTACGAAAACGCTTTCCGGCCATATTTCGTCAGGTTACCTAACCCGTAGTCCAAACCACGTACGCCTTCGTTTACGTCCGGACGAATTTACGGACTCGTAGACGAAATGTTCAAATTTCCGAACGTCAACGCAGAACGTTGCTAGTCGTTTAAACGCGTCCACTTCGTTCCCGTTCGTTTACGATATGTCGCTAGTTTCATTTCGAATCGTCGCGACAGTCAACGTACACCGGAGCTCTGCCGACGTATCGACGCTTCTGGAATATGGACGAAAACAAATCGTTACTATTTTACGGGCATCGCGAACCAAAAAATTAAGAGATATCATTCAGATACAAAATATTATTTACGCGTAACTTACTGGGCAGATTTATTTGTAAGCGCGTTTTTCGTGCCTCGCGTTTTTTAATAATATTTGCAACGACGTGATCCACAAAAATTGTCGCCGTACGTGCATATTAACGGCCCGAAACGAATAACGTTCGCGGTTTAAATACACGAATAAGTTACACGACTCGGGAATTATCGAGGAAATAATCGCGCTACTTTCGTCCGGAATTGTTCGTAGTTCATTTTTTGTCGCGTTTCGTCGAACGTGCTACCGGTCAATGGTCCTAGACTATGTAATCGATACCGACCGGAAGAGTCTAAAAATAACCTCGCGAAATCTGACGAATTCCTAATAAATGGCAAACGTCGACCACGTGCCGATGCCAAACCGACGGGTCCGTTATCGTGTAGTTGCGATAGAGAGACGGTTGTAGTGCCCCGAGCGGGTGCGATCCCCGTCGTTTATCAGCAAACGGACGAATACGTTTTTCGTAGGTTAGGTTATTACGTTTTTTTCTATCCCATCCGAAATCGTACGCGAACCAATACTTCAAACCCACTTCGCGCGAATTGTTTATTTTAAGAGACCGGAAGTTTCCTTTAAACTTGTATACGAATAGAGCGTATTAGTTCCGTTAGTTTAATTAACGCCCGTGTTAATTTCCCATTACGGAATATTAAAATGTACGGGTTCTTTTTAGTAGTTGTCGACGAAAATGGACAACGTGATCTTAGTTTCGACGTAAAGTTTTCGGGGAATCTCCTTTCAAAATCGTCCACGACGGATAATATTGAACCGCGTACAAACTTAACCTTGTACCCCAGGACGGTCATTATGGTTTCCCGGGGTGGTAGTTTTGAAACACGTCGATGACGTTTCGAAAATAGTCGGCACGAACCACGTAATACCTAATCATTTCGTACGAGCGTCTCGTAGCTCGAAACGAGGTCAGTGTTTTCTATATTATTATCAGCGACGACGTAATCGATTTTGTTCGCCCATATTGCGCGGTATTTTTTTTACGACTTTGTTTCGGCTTCTATTTTTTTCCCTTCTTACGCATCCGTTTAGATTATTTCTATTAGTACGTTCTTTTTAGGACGCTTGTCAAACACCGTTTTTAGTATTATTAGTATCGCTAATACTATTCATTTTAATAAACCACAACGAATATACCATAAACGTGTACGAAAAATAGTTTTTAAGTGCTACCTGCGCACAAATCTATACATTTTAAACATAGTACGTTCGATATTAGGTGTTTTGCATTAGTCAAGTTTTTTCCACCAAAAACCATTTCAGATCACACTATTCATTCTCGGAATACCCTCGTTTACTATATTTGACTATTTCATTACGAAAATAATCGTTATTTCTAATTACGATAAGATCATTTTATGTAATATAATATGTATATTCGTGTGTACATATATATATATACGTTGTCGATTTAGCTAATTTTCAAAACCGAACAACTATAATTTGTTTAACAGTGTATTTTTTTAACTCCTACTTATGTACGCTATTTATGTATAACGTAATAAAGAAAAAAATGCTTGACCGGTACGTATAATAATCGGCTTGCTTTACGCCATACAAAATTAAAACGAAATTAAATTAAATAATGCTATTTACGTAGGAAATGGCGTTTTTTTTGGAATAATTATATTTGTTATTATTATAACTCTGCCGGTCATCGGACAGCTGAAAAACGGGATGTTTTATTGTTCAGAAAATAATGGCTATGGGAACCTATTATGTCGTCGGGAAACCGGCTCGAATCGACAACGATGAATGATTACTAAGAATTGTATTTGTATATTCGTCGTTTCGGCTTTTTTCTAAAACAAACGAATAATTTCTGAGCGGTATGTTCCGGACGACAAATTATGTACGAAACGCCGTTTTTGCGCAAACTCGTTTTACTTTAAGACATCCGTCTCGTGATACATTTACGACGTTGTGCGTGTAAACGTCGAATTATTTTTACGCGACCTCGATAAATCAAAATTTATATTATGACTACGTTTTACCGAATTACGCAATGATTGATCACTATTCCTTAAATACTACGTTGCACATACAATACATTTTTTGTATCGAAAAATGTCCGTTTTAATTTACTACGACGACGTTCTATCTTATTGCTAAATAATATAGAAATACACTCGCACGTGTCTGATTATTTAAGATGAATTCGTTCCAAGCCTATCCGTGTCTATTTATTGTTTTTCTTCACGTTTCGTCAATTCCGCGGCCGTTTAATGAATATAAAATACGAAAATGTTCGGGGCGAGTCCGTTGCGTACATTGTGATTTTAAAACGTTCGATTTCACGCACTCGGAAATTCCAACGGAAACTATTTTATAATTCCTGAAGTAAACGAAATTGATTTACCGGAATTCACATTCGTGGGTGTCACAATAAATATACGTAAATTGCGACTGACCGAGCTCGTAAATTCGTTCGCTCGTTCTATACGAATACGAATAATTATCGAAACGTACGTACTTTTTCCAGTCGTTCGTTAAATTTGAGCGGGATTCTTTTCGTTCTAGGCCGCACCTACACTTGTTTTCTAATAAAGCGTTGTTCGTTTTGAGTAGGGGGTAGCGTGTGAAAATCACGAGGCAGCGACGAGAAAACGGTAAATGTACACGAATCCGGCGATTTTATCGCTCGTAATTATAGAAACCACGTATCCACACATCCGCGCGATTTTCACTCGTAATTATTTGGGGTGGCGGTGGTGGGATGTAATGTTTACGGGCTAAATGTTAAACGGGACGGAACGCAAACGGATGCGCCGTAACCCGTAGAATGGTATAAGCGGCACGTCCACGTTTTTTCTATAGAACATTCGATCGAGACAGCGTTGAACGACGATATCGCGGGCTAGACAAATACCGTAAATACGTGTCCGTTGTATTATATCCGTTGCCGTAGCGTTATCGTCCCGCCCGTGAACTCGTTAGCGTTGTGTTATGGGGAAATTTCGATCGGCGGAAATAAATACCATCTCAAGTGAAGAAACGCTTTTGAACGTCACGAATGGTCGAAACGAACGCGAAATTCGGCCGCGAGAACCGGCGACAGGAACCCGGTTTATCGAAAACGCGACACAAAAGTTACCGAATGCACGATTTGATGTACACTGTACACGTAACCGGGGGTTGCAGGTTGTTCGCATAGACTCGCGTTCGATAAAAGCCTCGGCGACTTTTTTACGGCTATATGGATGATAGGTTCATTCGACGTTGGTTGCGGTCTGGTCGGTACGTTCGTTAAAACGACGGTGGAACCGACGGTACGACGGCGTCTGTCCGTTGACGACTATGTGAACCCTCGGAAATCCGTATTTGTTGTTCGATTTATTATTCGTTATGAAAACATAGGAGCTAAGGAAGACGTGATTGTTAAGTTGTAGCGATTTTTTACTGGAAAAAAAGTGCGGCGTTAATCCATTTTTTTTAACGTTATAGCATAAATGTAGAATGCTAGTTTGGTTAGAGCCTTCGATTTAAACCATTCGACGCGAATCCGATTCGAATAAACGAGCGTTTTAAACGGCGTTTAGTATTAATTACAAGATCGCTTAGTAAAGTATAGTAGATTTGAAAATTGAACCGTACGCGTTTCGATTTTCGATAAAAATATTCGTAACCAGCGTGTTAACTAAACCGGACAATTACGGTAATTAATTGTAAAAAACACAAAGCAACAAGATTAATCGAAAAGTTTTGAAAAATTATCTTTTTAACTTTTTAAACTTATTCGTGCCCACACGTTTGATCGTTAGACGTCAAACTGTTTTGCGTCGTACCTACACGGTTTTCACAGTATACGAATATAAATGGTGTTTTTCAGCGGCAACATCATACAAATACCTAACGATTGATTTCATAACTCAAAAGTATATGCCGTATATTTATCATACATTTAGACATAACGTCGACGCGCGAATAAACGCGGATTTCGTATACATAGGTGAAATTCGTTTAGTTAAATATACATTTACGTTAAAGCTAATGTGGATTTAAAAAAAACCTCGGGATTATCGTTTTTAACTTCAATTGCAAATTATTTAAATGCTGGTATGACTAAATGCATTATTCTACGTTAGATATCGAAAAGATCGATAAACGACGTATTATTATATCATAATAACTAATTCGTTACTTTAAAAAGCGTTGAAATGAAAAAGGTATCAACATTGTGAATAACATAGATGTTGCGATGACGCGCAACTTTTCAATGGCTCACACGCGTTTTATCGTTCGTAGACTTCATCGTTATTGGTGTATAACAAAAAGTCTCCTATTCTTTTTCTACAACTTCGTTAGATATCCGAAACAAATTTTTTTCCATCTCGTGGTCGTCATTCGGACCGTTTTCGTCATTTAAACTTATATATATATATATATAGATAGACATATACTGTTTTTTCCGGAACAACCATTAATATCGAGAAAAACGAATGAGAAAAAAATATTTCCCATCGGGGCGTGTACGAGCCGGCCAGGCCATCTCGGACGCGAAATCATTAATTTTACGCGACAGTTTCTTCGCCGGCCCGGAAAATTAGTATTATATATATACGGGCTGAGAACGTAAACTGAGTGTTTTCTTCAACCTCGCGTTTTATTTTGCAGTATAAAGCATCGTCAAAAAGGTAATCAGTTCGTTTCTGGAACACGAGATCGTGATTTTTTTTATTTTCTTCGTTCGTCGTTAGCAACGTGTTTCGCAAAAAATTATAACGTTCTCACGGGCAACGAGAGGTACTGGCAAAATAAACACAATAACAACGCTAAAATATTTAAATAGCGTATACAGGAGGCGTATTATTATGTACAAAATAAAGTGACGTAATTCGTATATACGGTTCACGAATATAATGTGTTCATATTATGTTCAATTCGTACTTTAAAAGGTAATTTAGACTTTCTTATCGACTTAATTTTGACTCGGTTTATTTCTATAAACGCCGAAGCGGCTAATTATGCCTTCATTCTGTTTGATTTAAATCACCGTATAAGAAAACAAATTTGACATTTCGCTCTCGATCACGATCACTTTAAACTAACAGGACTACGTTTGTCAAGCAAATCGTTCGTGCGTATGTATATTTGAAAAACATATTGTTACATATTTATAAATAAAATGTAAAATATTCTTTTTATGATTATTTAAAAACATAAAACGCGTTTACGATATTAATACAAAAATACCTCGTAAATCTACTTTGGATTACGTTTACTTAAATAGTAACAACGTGATTAGAATAATTTCGATTCGTGCTTGGCACGGAATTATTTGTTTGAATCTCGATAAAATACTTGCGTGAAGGGTCGGCGCTTCGATTTACGGGACAAGGAGCGAATTATAATCGCGAGCCCGTTTTCCTTAAAATTGATTATTTTTTATTTCGCGCTTCGCTTTATATTTTCGTAAATTATTTAAATGTAGGCGTTTAAAATATTTCTAAACATGCTAGTATCTATGCGTTACAATATTTTATTTTTACCAATTATTATATTATACATTAACAATCAAATTCGTTGTTTAATATCAATTACTTTTAATTAAGCAATTTAAAAAATTAAACGTCCGAACATTTTTTACTTGACTTTTTGGACGTGAACGATTCTTTTTCAAATCCTACGCTTTCGCTAATTCCATTGCTATAGCAATTGTAGTTGACTCAGTCGGACTTTTTTAATCTTTCTTAGGTAGCTTTTAAATATTATGTTCGCCCCTTGGGTGGTCTAATTATCATAGGCGATGACACGCACAATGTTATAAGTTTTGTGTGGAATGTAATTTGCAAGCGCGCGTAGATATTATTTTGATATACAGTCAACGGTTTTTAACGCATAAACATTGAAACTATTCATTGGTGTCATAAAGTAACTTTGTGGTTTACTTTATTAATATCAATAACCAGACAACAATTATAATTATGATTGTTTTGTGTACAATTTTATCGACACGTTTTTTCCAAAAAAAAAAATCGAATTCCTAAAAGAAAGTTCTTAAAAAAAACGATTTTCTAATATACACACATTAACCGATTAGTTGTATTAATTTATAACATACAACACACACACACACACACACACGCACACAGTTTTCACGTATCATTTGCATATTATTTATATTATATCGTCGAAGATTTTTTTTTTGGCGATGAGGGGAAATTATTTTTATTGTTGGGAATATTTTTGTCGGAGGAGAAACGTCTCCTGACCTTAACGCGATTATCGATTTAACGAAACGTTATAATACGTCTCTATAGGGAGTAGAATAGCCTACGCGTGACATATATTATCCACGAATAGGAAATGTAAAGCGTTCGCGTGCACAATTCGAAAGCTCGCGAGAATGCCGCGACGGTCCAATAAATTTGCCGTACATCATACGACCGTAATAGGTATCGTTCCGAAACGGTTTGTTAAACGTTGTTCGGAGACAAACAACTGGGCGTACTCGACATTTGTGCGATCGTTGGTCACCCACTGGGTCGGCATGAAGACCCCATCGCCGAAAGTTCGCGCGAACTGTCCGTGACCCGACGACGAATTAATAACGAACAATCGTCACGTTTCCGTTCTACGCAACATTCGACGGACACTCGTCGCGATAATTTTCTTCTATTACGGTCTTCGAGAGAACCAAACGCGTTCCGCCACAAATATAGGATACAGCGATTCATTCGGTAAAACAGCGTTCACCGTAGACCGTAGACAAAATTACACTTAATACCTGCACGGTCATCACGTGTTTTCGTGGTCGCCGATGAGCACCATAAAATACGATATAACCTGATTTTTCCTCCGTTTCGTCACCGTACCGAGTTCGATAGTGTCGATTAACGTGTCGACACTCGCTTATAACATAATTTCGTAAGACCGATAAAATTACCGGTCACCGATTTCAAATTGCGTTTGATAATCCAATGTCGTTTACCACATAATATAGTACGCAAAACTAAACGTCTCTCCGCGACTACCAATCGGATTTTCATTGTATGAAATAAGTGTGAAGTATTCGACGATCGCCAGGACCTATAAGTTGTTATAAACCATCGGAGTGATTGTTTAAAAATCACTTTTATTGGTAATTAACACGTTTTTACTAATTTGCGTAGCCCAAATCTGTAACAATACGAAAATTAACCCTCAGTTTTATACGTTCGCATAAAATTGCGCAGCATTTTTGTGCTTGCACCACAACCTACACCGGTAATAATGGTTCATACTACTGGAGTTTTATATTCGGCTTCGATAGTTGTACGTGTAGTGTGGCAAATAAGAATGTCGAACTATGGACAAATATCGATCGGTCGTTAATTTTTCTTTTATATTTTAGAATCGCGACATTTATTTGTTTATCATATGATATTGACGAAACAACGATTAAACGGTACACCGATTTTCTGAGTAGGAATGTTTATTTACGGGTTAGTAACGCGAAAAACCAAAAAAGCTATACGGAAAGTCCGCGAATAGTCCGCGGCGATCTTTTTGAAAAATACGTTTCGCGTTGGAAAAATACGTTGTCGCTTGTTTTTGTCAAAATGTCTCGTCGTACTGTACAATTTCGGATACCGGACAGTGGACGATTCGGCCTATGATCCGCAGTTGTAAAACAATTCAATCGTGGCGGTTAACGGAATATGGCGCGTCGTTTCAACGATTGTTTAGGCAAGCAATATTTTGTTTTCGGGTATTTTAAAAAAAACTTCGTTCGACGACTTACATTTTCAGTACGATTTTCGAATTTTATACCGGTACTAAGTATGTACTTTGAAATTTGGATGGAAAAGAAGTAAATCGGACCGATGTAAAGCTACGACCAAAACTGAATTCGTTTTAACGTATTTTTCGTGCACGTTTCGAGTTTGATTTTATCGTTTCGCGCGTTGTTTTTGTCGTCCACAAATGACCGTTTGTGTGTCAGCGTAGTTCCGCCTCTATATATATATATATATATATATAAAACCGTTTTGGTTCCCACGGCTGTTGCGCAATGGTAATATGGTTACTAAAGCTATAAACCGCGCGCCGTCATGTACGGAATAATTTAGGCTGTCTATATATATACCTACTGCTCTCCCGATAATATTGTACCGTGGCTTAAAGGCGGTTTGGTGGGGTGGTAATGGTTATAAGTACTTTTATTTTGATGGGGTGAGGTGGAGCTACCGGTATTTTCCCAGCACATCGACATCATCGCCGTTGTTTACGGGCAGTTTATTTATCCCTTTCGACTTTTATAGCGGTGCGTCGATTAATCCGCAAGTGTCCGTTCCTGTGCACATTATCGTATATATTATACTTTGTTCCATCTCATTCTCTTGAACACCCTAAGTGGCTTTTCGTACGATATAATTTACGAACATACCCGACTAACTTGTACAATATATATATATATATATAATTTTATTACGACAATAACGTTTTGTATAGCGTCGTATAACGAAATATCGTATGGTCTTTATTATCGTTACCAAATCGATTATACGGAAAACTTAGCACCGACAAACATAAATATACACATATTTCCTTAAAACTTTTGCGGCATCTACGGACATAGTTTGTTATTTCGCACTTAAGAACTAACGGGGGGAAAGATAAAGTATTACGAAACGAGATAAAAATTGTTCGTTGCTTATATTGTTTAGAAACTAATAATTTTTGCTCACGTTGTTGGTCGGATTCTTTGAAACAATATATATATGTATACATTATGTACGTATAATGTTATCTACGGATTATTTAGAACGTTAATTATTGAACGACGCTATCCACGTTATTTGCAAATACTATCGTCTTCCGTTACGCACCTTCTGGATATTTCAGCCAATATCAGAATTATCCGAAATCAGATAATTTAACGTTATTAGAACACAGAAACCGTCGTTGTTACGAACTCTACCGGATTTGCCTGTAAAATTTCTTCCGTTTCGTCAGTTTCGAAACTCTAGTTCTACATTATTTTTTGGTTTCATATTGGTTACGGAATACAATAATACGTATTTATATTACGGGTCGTATTAAAAATAAAACGCGCGCCAAGTGCTCTCTACAATTGGTCAAATCAATATTTGTATCCGATTGTGAAGTACACAAGACAATCGACAACAACGGTCAAGTGGGTCGTGCTAAGTAACGCATTGTCAGCTATAAACGCGTACGTTCTAGGACTCTTTACGTATTTAATTTATGTCTACCCGTTAAGCCCGTCGCGTTTTCGAACACTTTAAAACGGAAACCGAAACATTACGAAATCCGTAAGTACGCGCGTTTTATTATTGTCCGATCGAGTCCGTTCTCCACTATGCAGACAATCGTCAATACCATGTGTGATTTACGGCGATGTCGATTATTGTCGCGTCCATCGAGTCGACGATTATATTACGAGTGGGTGGTATCGTGTAGGTAATTCAAGTGTGGTACGAAGGGAACGAACATCGTAATATACGAACTCGATAAACGACTAAACAAGCGACTTCCATGATCGACAAAGTAATACCACCGATATTATAGGCGCGTCGTGAAGGCAAAATTGTCGGGCGCGTCGACCGGTCGGTCGTTTCCCACAACAACCACTTGTCGCGTACTGACGTAATATTCCGAATGCTTTTCGAAACGTATTTATTGATCTTTCGACGCTCCGCTTAATTAACGTCGCAATCGAATATTCTTCGTTGATAACTCACGCCTACCGAACAATACGATTAAATACGTTCGTTAAATCGTGTTCGTAAGAAACGAAATACGCGTTCCCATTAGACGGAAAAACTCGTCAAATAAACACCCGATTCGGGTCAATTTCCTCGATACACTTGACAATAAATTGTTATAAATAATGAAATAATAACGCGCTAATCCTCGATTAGTTTTATAAATTGTATTACGGAATATGAACGATAACGGTTATCGCCTAAATATATATATATATATAGTGAGAGTTAGTCGTTTGAAAACTATGAACGAATTAAACGTAATTGTTGGAGAATTCGAAAAACATACATAAATACACACATATACCGACCACATACTCTCGACGTTCGCGCATTGCATTCGTAACGTATTCGAAATACTTAGAGGTTACGGCCGTGCGTAATATCCGAAACACTTTACCGGAATAATGAAATCATTGTTCGAACGTTTCTATTCCGAGTACTCCTAATGAAATATTTCCCAAGAGTACACCGTATACTTCTATAAGGTACACCGCATCGTTTACCTGTACCACCCATAAGTGAACAATTCGTTTACTTCACTTCAACATATTTTCAGCGTCGATATGGTTCCACGTATATAATTACCGACGTGTAACCTGTTCGATCTTAATGCAAACCGGACACGGCGCGTAACGTTTTATTCGAATCAGCGTTATACTTACACACACATACACACGCACATGCATATAAAACACTTGAATGATTCGGCTGGTAAAGGTTTTTAAATTTCTTTGAGTGCGCAGATTTTTGAAATATGCTAACGTGCGACGTATATCCCGGTCGTCCAATCATCTTAGCCTAATCCAAATTTGGACCGCGAACAGTGGAAAATCGGATCGTCGGAATAACGATCATATTTTCGTTACGATTTAATTTTACGCATCAATGGTGTGTATATATATATATATAAACCAATTATGAAACAGGATTTCGGGTATTCATAGAGTCGTCAATGGCCCACTACCGGATTCCACAACCCATATCCGTATCTCCACCTGTTGAACATAACGAAACATTTTTTTGTCACGTAACTTTCGTGTAACAACCTACCCCTGCTCAGTATAATTTTCACGGTAATTACATGTTGCTGGATTTCGGTAATATTATTTACGATTGGAGAAACATAATTTTCGGCTCTGTTCAATAAAGACTCAATGTTATCGTTATTTTTAAAATTCTTCGTAAATTCCGTAAAATGTGACAATTGTATTTATTGCGAAATCACGTCGGCGTAAGGAACACGTTGAGATTTAAATAAACCTCCGAACTTTTAATTTTACAATGATCGGAATACAACATTTGTACAAAATATTGTACATCAAGACCTATCAATGGAATACGAAGGTGTCGTATGTGAAGAAATCGATAGAATATAAAACTCGTTGAGTTTTGAACACATTTACGTTTAAGGGGAACAAAAAAACGGAGAATTACCGACAACTTCGTTTCACGTGTAACTGTTATCAGCGTTGAATACCTCGAATGTCCACGATTGAATCAACCGTGTGTCGAGGACAAATCGCCTTGTTCCGTACGAATTAAAATCAAAAATGTTGTATGTTTTACAAAGTTTTCGCATTAAGAGAATAGTTCGCAAATAATATTCAAATTCACGTGTACGTATTTTTGAACAAAAGTGATTTTATTTTTAACAAATGTCAATATAAGCGTACAAAATGTATATCTAAAGTGCGTCGATAATATTAGATAAAATTTTCGACAAATATTATTAAACTGGCGTACGTACACGTTGTACACGATGTTTAACCTAAACACGGCAAATTGTACATAAAACTAAATATCTATAGCAAATCAATCGGACCTTGAGACTATATTCTCATTAGTAGTTCACCTTATGTCACGATCATTTTCGGAGCGGTTCTTACACACTTACAAGACTGCGCTGGCGTCTTATTTACCGTCTGTGCGCTTGTCGATTTGGCTTCATAGATTGACCGTTTCGGTCTCGCTTGGGCAACCATACGAAACATTTTAGGACTGACAAAGTGTCATGTGCAACCGAAATTTGTCATTGAACTCATCTTCGGGCTTGATGCATAGGTGTTTACGTCCGTTGCGTCAGTTTTGTCTCGACAACATTTACCACACGCTGTTGCTGACAGATATAAGCATAGACACTAGTCATTTATCCATCTCTGTATCGTCGACGTAGTTTTAGACACAATTCGTTTTCTCAGATTTCAAAAAAGGTAAACATGTATCCGCCGGTGACTCCTATCCGATGACTTTTCGACAGTCGTCGTTGGATTGTTTCCACATCCAGAACCTCGAGTATTAATTTCGCGTCCTACATCGCTATTACTACCTATTTCAGTAGATACCGCATTATGAAAAGAGTTTTGAATATTAGAAAACCCTGACGTGGCATCGGAGAGGTTTAGCCGAGAAGTGCAGTATGATGTACATTTTCGTGAAGGATAAGCCGGTGATATTTCGCTCCAATTTTTTCCCTTTTTTATTCCCTTTTTAAGCCATGACCGATGAGACTTGACGAGGGCCGTAGTGGAAAAACGTTTTAAAAGCTCGGAGAAAAGGTTGACGGCAGATAAAAACCTATACCGCGACACTTCTAGTCCGAATAATACTTTTCGTTGAGACACGTGTCTCTGTCGACGTCAATACGATCGTACTTTATCGCTGTCCGTCAGACTCGAACCCGAAATGTTGTGTTGTTTTTTTAACGCGTCGGCGCTCTCTTACATGGATGCGTCGTTGAGAGTTTTTCGAACGTCCCGAACTCCCTCCCACGCTCACCCGCAGTCATCACCCGTATACATAGTCACAGTCTGTCTACTTGACCATGTTTACGTATTAGAATATCACCTAAGTGTTGGACGACTACTGTCCGTCGACCGCGTCTCGAAATCTTCGTATTCGTCACGAACACGTAGTGTATATATCACGCTAATTACGCGCTGATGTAACGATTAGATCATATTTTAATCCGGAAAATCGATTTTCGCGAAATCAACACCACACACGTTGTAGTCCGTCATCGTACAATATTATTGTAAACAATTAGTCGTCTACGCGTATGCGCTTAACGTTTTTATTTTCCGTTTACTCTTCTTTTGTACACAGCACGTAATTTACAGAGCCGGGAAATCGATTTTTAAACTACGAATTCAAATATCGAATTTCCGGATTTTGAATTATCTTTTTAACGACGATCCACGTATATTTTGATAGTTGTGACTATTGAATTAATCGTCGTTTTAACTTAATAATACATATGCCGTATATCTACACGGTTCGTTATTTCTATTGGATTATGTTTTGACCGACTTAACGTTTCGTCGTAGTGGGCCGATAAAAATATGTTTCGATGGCCGACCACCAAATACGGATATTTACAGGACGCGTTTTAGATTCGGAATTATTATCTATCTTTGTTTAGGATTCAAATTGTCCGAAATTGCGCGTGGCAATATTGGATTCTTGGAGTTTAACGTATCAATTAAATTTATTAAATTTATTTAACGTTTTTCTAACGATTTCGCTCCATTCATATTATATTATTTGCTTTAAAGGGTCAGGAATGATATGCTTTATTTATCTATGCCCGTAACGCGTATAATACGCGTAATGTAATTATTTGAAAGGAAAAAGATAATTTTCCTTACGCTTAAACAATTTACAAATTAAACTAGTTTACTAATTTACAAATACTGTTCGTCGTCGATTTGAAAAATGGTATAATAATTAATGGCTAAAAAGTTCGAAGAGTTCTTTCGGATATTATCGAAAATCGTGAAGGATACAGCCATTAGTTGTGTGTCAGTATTAGTATTATGGAGTTTATCATTATTAAAATGTTCGTATCATTTTTCGACACGCTGTTATTTAAAAAAAACGTATTTTTAATATTTGGTTACGATTTTTACGTTTTATAATAATCCATGTTATGTATATTGGTATATTGATATATTGGTCAGCTTATGATAATTCGACAAATTGCGATGACAAACAACAATATACTACGCGATACATGTAATATGTAAGCCTACAAACCATTCGTATAAACCAATAAATATTAATAAAAATATTGATCAAAACGTATTATCGTGAATTGAAATCAATCGAGTAAACGAGATTTAAACGCTTTAATTTTTTATTTTAAATTCATTCACATCGTTCGACAAAAATTAACTTATAGAAAATTTTTCATCGACATTAACGTTATACTAACGATTCAAACTGCAACGTGTGCTCGCGTAATTTGATTACATTTTTGTTTATCGTAATATATTTCGGAGTGTTTTGTTATTTTTTTCGCGAAATATCTCCAGAATTTTTAAGCGCTTCGTTAAATCCGTTTTTCGGACCGCGTCTTTTGTAATGTTACGAGGCACGTTTACGTTTACTAATAACCATAAATATATTTAGATGGCGGTTAGGTTAAATTATGTACGATTGTGCCAATAAACCGTGCCGGTTACCAGATACTAGAACGTGTAAGCATGATCCTACACAATATAACGCGGAATTTTGGTGATACATTTCCATTTAAATTATTACGTTACGAAATGACGTATGGCTCCTTTGTCCCGTTTATGATTATCGCGCATACACCGATACCTATACACGTACGCCCGCTCCAACATAATGACGACATTATCGAACGCGAGTAATTTACGCTTAAGTGCGCGCGAATGTGTACCTTGGGCCGCCGGCCTTCGCTTCAACTTTTGAAAAATAAACCAAGAACACCGCGTTAGTGTCGCGTATGTGCCCAAACACCATCATACTTTGGATGCGAACGACAGCCACTTTAAGCACTTATTCGTAGCCACGGCCGAATGAGTGGGAATCGTTTTTTCGCCGCGATTTATTCGGAACGACAAATACGTACCCACCCGCGTTTTTTCGTGCCACCGCAACAACAGAGCAGTACGCCAACCGAACGTGAAAATGTTTCGCGTTTATTGAAAAAAAAAATATTTACGTCGCTTTTTTCTTCGTGAAAATTCGATTTCTCGTAATAATAAATAGAGTCGACCGATGCCGTAAGTGTAAAATACGTATCATCGAGTTCCGAATTCAAGTAACATTTTTAACGCGTAGTATCGTAATTGGCGTGTTTATCGCTATATTTTAGCGCGGGTAAATATTTGTCGGCGAATTTATCATCGAATTTAGACAGTAGCCCGCTGATATATTTTTAAAACGTAATTTCGTTCGTTTACTTTGTTTGTTCTTTTCTTATACGTTCTATTAAATATATTAGATATATATTCTTGATACAAAATTTTTAATTACGTTAACAAAATAAATCGTAATAATTGTCTACAAATATATTCGTACCGAAAATATTTTTTTAAAAATAACGCCACGTAGTTGAACATTTTGGTATATAAACGTGTATATCCTATAAAGGATATTTCGTAGGTTTTTTTTTTTTATCAGAAATCGAACCTAAATATATTGTTGTAACTCGTATTGTATTCCTTACCGCTTGAATAATTATTTTGTATAATCAAAGATAAGTATATCGGATTCATCGCATTATTGCCGTCCAAATATCGTGCGTATGCGTTATATTTAACCTGCATGAACGTACAAAAATAAAATAAAAAAAGTAATGTTATTTTAACGTTATAATTTGAAGTTTTTAAAATTATATACGTCGTTCGACGCAGTTTTACAAGGTATATGTCGTTTGTACCTAAATCTCTGTAAGGAACAGTGTTACAAAACAGAAATAGGCAGGAAGCGAAATGAAATGGACGCGAGACGTATGTTTTCGCTCGTAAAATAAAGTCGAATACGCCATTGGCTATGCGCGATAAATTTTTTTATAACGACGATTTTACCCATCGCGACTTCAAAAAAGTCAATGTTTGGGGAGGGGGGAAGCAAATGTGGGTGTTAACGCTCGGTCTGTTATTGTCCGTCACTATGGGCACCAAAAGAAAAACCCACTTCGAATGTAACCGTTATTAAGTTTCCTTCTATATTTTTCCGCGATATAATAATAATAACGACGATAAAGGCAATAGTAAAATTGTGAACGAGTCGGTTCCGATATGAAAATATGTCCACGTCATTTATAAGTGACTGCGAAGTGTAAGTAATCTAGGAGAGGTCGTGTTTTTCGTCTTGTCTTAGGAGTTGAAAATACCCCGAGTAGTTTTTACGGCATATATATATATATATATATAAGGGTGGGCTAAAGCGCAACGCAAGTGGACGACGTGCTTTCCAAGTATAGAATTTTCCCACGAGTCTTTACGACGCGGTGTCCTTGCAATATAATACACACACACACACACATACACATACGATCACTGTATTAATCTGTATTGTCCGTTCGTCGCTGCCGTGTGAACTTCGGTCGTTCGTATTGCGTGTAGTACGTACGCGTATTAATAAACGTGCGTTGCGTATTGTACATAATATTTTAGCGCGGTGGTTTAAATATGTATATAATACGTACGCGCATATGTGTGTATGTGTGTATACGCTTCGAAAGAGATGCGTTTGAAAATTCTTTGTGTGCGTGTTCGGCTTCGCGCTCGTTTATCGATTATGTAAACGGGAATTATTAATATGGGTCGTAACCGATCGTCGGTCGGACGTATATTGTTTACAGGCTACAGAAGTGTGCGCGTGTGTGTGCGTGTGCCGCGTGCCGCGTGCACGCGCGCGCACTCTTTCGGTCCTAGGGGATAAGAGGAGAACCCAGTTGGTTTCGGCGCGAAAGAGATTTATAAAAAAAAAAATCGACCCGTTCAAAAAACAACGACAGCTGCGGGCTATTGCGAGAGCCCTCCGTCCGTAGTAAAAACCTGGAGCGCGCGCGCGATATAAAAACCAATCGCGAAAATCTGGCTAGCCGCCACAGTGAAGCTCTATTAAACGGTCGCGGTGCGTGTATAATATAATTTCAGCGTTTTATTCTGGCGCATACTTACGGGCGATAAATGCGCGACGTGTATACCGTATAATAGGTACCTACGTAGATAAGCATTACTCCTATACGTATGCCCGTAACTCGTCCCACGTTTCACTCTCGATTTGGATTAGAGTTGTGTCGATCGATTCGACAGCGCCCGTGGTGTGTAGCCGTAATTTATACTTATCCGTAATTTTCCGATCTCGTCGTCGGTGTAGAATTCACTCGAAAACCGTGGTTTTGCGACTGTACGATCTAGGCCCTTCGGCTTATTCCCGAACCAAACAATTTTCGGATAATCCGTTCGACGTGCGGAGTCTTCGAACGTATTCATTTTAGAAGGGTATTTGTGATTGTCTAATGAACAATACGCGTAATGTATATTCGATTTTTGAAAACCGTCCTCGGAAATGTTTTTAATTAATCTTAATTTATTTTGGATTACGAATCAAAGATGTTCGACGTCGATATTGTCGAAAACGTTTCGGGTAGAACTTCACAACGCTAAATACATTTTGAAAAATTTATTCGGCTATCGATAATCCGGGGATACCCCTAGTATTATATGTGTGTGTCTATATGTATATATATGTATGTATTTATAATGATATCCCTTAGTTCTATCGTTTAACGCACATTTTCGTAACAAATACTTGTTATTATTCGGTATTGTGACAATAAAAAGTATTCGAATATCGGATAAAAATAAATAATAACGATAGAACCGATTATTCGGATACAGTTTTTGATCAAATTAAAATGGCTGATGACTTATTCACCGATTAACTGTAATCGTTCAATCTGATAACACAATAAATACGGCAATTATTAAAATAATTATTTGTATTTGGCGTTTATAATTCGAATTAGCTAAACGTGAGCAACGGAATTGTATATTACGTAAAATATAATAGAAAATGATTAATATATATATATGTAGATTATCATGTGTAGATTTATTTCTTTTTTTACACCGAAATTCACATTAGTTTCGAATCGGATGTTAATATTTCTTATTCGGCATACCGACTTCGGTTCGGTAATCAATAACCAAGACGGTACACTAGCTACCACGCTGCCTAAATTATACTGTGTGATAATATGCGTTTAATTACGACGTTTGTGTATGCCCGGTTGACGGTAAATAATTGATACGATACTATCGTCTAAACGTAAGTATTACGAAAAAAATTCGTGCTCAATCCGTCGTATATTGGACACATATTCGTATAACTTTTTTCGCGTATCGAAAAAGTGATACATTTTTTAATGCCGGTAGATACTCGAATACTTTAAGTAATACTTTAAATAATATTTCGGACCAACGGCGGCTTTATTTCGTTATA
>JAIPRN010003496.1:0-21007 GCA_025469175.1 Geopemphigus sp. TES_GeoC_2020 | reverse complement strand
AAACCGCGTCAGAAATCGCCTTTGTTCCGTTTGCAAAGCGTTCAGGGCCATCAACGACAAGCACCAGTTACTGTCGAATTTAGTCGTAAAGATTCGAAACGTTGGCAGCGTATATGGCCCATCTTAGATGAACAAAAGTAAAACGGGACGGTCGACGCTAGTTTTTCGCAAAACATGGAAGGGCAATGACTATCGACCGACTATCCGCACGGCGTCCCTGATTCCTTTTCGGAGGACTATTTACAGGTAAGTGTGGAAACTATAGACGGCAATACTAAGACCCGTCGCAGTTGGACGAGGAAACAGCATCGTCATCCGCCTTTGATCCGTTTGTTAAAAGTCTAGCGCCTTCAATAACAAGAACCTGCTAAGCGACCGCCGACTTAAACCAGCCGGAAGACACCGTCTGATGGTGACGACAACAATGACTTTCGGTCGATCATCCTCACGACGTCGCCCTTGTCGTTGCCCTGTTGATGGAATATCACCAGCACCGAGTGTTATTCGTAACGACTATTGTACTTGCGACTGGACGACAATATGGCGCTAGTAATTGCCTTTGGTCCGTTTACAGAATGTACACCGCAACCGTTTCATCTGTTGTTTGACAATCGAGTTTCAACCAACAGTCGGCAGCAAGCGATTAAATTTTTACAGACGTTCATTTCGAATATTTGCCGAACATCATCCCACGTTTTAAACGCCGCTCGGGTTTACGCGTCGAAAATAATTTTCATAAGACTCTGGCGGCCTTGGTGAAAACTTTCCGGGACGCGAACAACCAACACGTGTGGTTGACTAACGGCATGTCCTCCACGCTTATGCAGACCGACGACCAAGACCAGTTTCCTTCGAAGGACGATAAGAAATCGCAGATCATGGGCGCTACATTATGCCCGAACACGCAATCAACGACGCCAATGGAATTCTGGTACATACAGTTAGGTTATATGCCTAATTCGTTGGTTTAATGCCGGCCCCGATGTTGTTGCGTCTTGTCACATTTATGTGGACTGTTTTTCTGAATAAATCTATATAGATATATACTCGAAAACTGTTTGTTTCTGTTCACAATTAAATCCGGTGAACGACATATACGTAATTACTTCGAATTTGACCAAGACAACAAATTGTTGTTCTCACACTTCTTCGTATATATTCTATTCCAAGTAAGTCTGGAAAAAGTCGCGCCTGCACATCCACCGTGATTGGCTACAGATTCGGCACTCGTTGTGATCGATCGGCGGCGATAGCTCAACACCGTGTGTATAAAGTGTTAAAATAATAATGGTTCAAGTAGCTATGGAATAAATAATACGTTATTGTTATTGGCCGCTTTCGCCTCGCATGTATTTTATTATTTTGTACCTATATACGTCGTCGTAAAATACAGTCAGGCTGTATACAACCGTGTCGTAGACAACAGCGCTCGCTACCAATAGATCACTTGACATACTTGCGTGAAACCGGACGCGTTTAAGTCGTACAATTTACCAGACTTTTATATGGAAAAGAGTATAGTAATCGTAATTTGGTGGCCTAACTTACGGACACTGGCTGTTGTTTACACTTTGCGTCGCGTCGTCGTCACGGTAAATCAATAATAATCGCTCGTGATATTCACGTCGTCGAATAGCGCCAGTCGTCTACCAGTGGTACAATTACGTTCCGGCGTCGTAATTCAATAGCGAAAATTACGCGAAGAATAACACGATGTTGGTATACGTAATTTGTTTAATCGCGTTATGCGACGTAACGAAGCCGATATGGGGACGCGTAATCGTCGGACAAATTGTGCCGCGGCCGTGGCGAAAACTTCCTGGGATCGCGAACAACCGACACGTGAGATTGGCCAACGGCGAATCTTCCACACTGATGCAGACCGACGACGACGACCAGTTCCCTTCGAAGGACGATATGAAATCGCAGATCGTGGGCAGTACATTATGCCCGAACACGCAATCGACGACGCCAACCACACAGAAGACGCAAAAGGACGTCGACCATAACGATTTTCGGTCGAACAACTGTGATCCTTATTATTACACGACGCCGTCGGCTTCTTCTTTACCATCCGACTCAATCGAAATACTAAGCGTTAAGGAAAACAGATTTACGACTCATCGGAGTTGGATAACGAAGCGTCGTCAACACCCGCTTTTGTTGCATTTGCTAAACGCCAAGCGCTATCAACGTCAAGCACCGATTAACGTCAATTTTGGTCCTAAAGTTTCAAACGGTTAGCAGCGTGTATGGCCCATCTTAGATAGACAAATGTAAAACAGGACTGTCTACGCTACTCTTCCGCAAAACGTGGAAGGGCTATTACTGTCGACCGACTATCCGCATGGCGTCCCTGATTCCTTTTCGGAGGACTATTTACAGGTATTTGTAAGACCTATAGACGGTAGTACTACGACCCGTCGCAGTTAATCGTCATTCGACTTGATGCGTTTGCTAAAAGTCTAGCTCCTTCAAAAACAAGCACCTGACTAAGCGACCGTTGACGTAAACCAGCCGGGAGACACCGTCTGATGGTGACGACAACAATGACTTCCGGTCGATCATTCTCCTGACGTCGCTCTTGTCGTTGATCTGTTGACGGAGTATCACTGGCACCGAGTTTTATTTGTTACGACTAGTACTTGCTATAGTACTTGCTGTATTTTGCTGCTGAACGACGATACGGCTCTAGTAACCGCTTTTGTTCCGTTTGCAGAACCGGAGATCACAACCGTCTCAGCTATTGTTTGGCTATCGAGTTTTGTCCAGCAGTCGATAGCCAAGCGACAATAGTATTAGGATTGTCGCGCTTTTGTAACCACTTCTTGTCTCTTTAACACGTCGGTATTCGTCGTTTTTTTTTTATCTTTTACAAACGTTCATTTCGAATATTCGCCGAATGTCCCGTTTTTGCTATACGCTCGTAGATTCTGTAACGAATATTCATAATTCGTATAGTTTAATGCCGGCGCCGATGTTGTAAAGCGTCTCGTCACATTTATGTCGACTGCGTTTTTGAATAAATCTATTCGTACATACTCCAAATACAGTTTTTTTGTTCACGATTAAATCGCTTACCCGTAATTACTTCGAATTCGATCGTGACAACAAATTGTCGTTCTCACACCCGTCGTATAGTAATCGTAATATTGTCGTGACGATCATAGCGACCGCGACCTTACGAAGACGTTTTAATTATACCGAATTTCAACTTGTTGTAGTTGGTACTCGTGTTTTATGTAAAGCGTTGGCGTACGACGGTCGCTAACGATTACGTAAATCGGACAATCCGCCGGCGCAACACGACCAACGTCTGGCGGCGTGCGAACGCGCGATCGTCCTAAACGTTTTTACACGAATTCCAATCGGAATCGCACGTTTTCGATTGCTCTTTGGCCTCGCTACGTTACGTTGAATGGTGGCCGGGTCGTGTCGGGCGATTCGTCACGTTTCGCGGCGACGTACCCTTATCGAAATGTATATAACAGGGCGAGCGTACGTCTGTCGATGTTTTAAACATAACGCACAAACCGATATTGCGGCGCGCTTTTTCAAAATCGACCGGGAAATTTTGCTTAGTGGTATTATTGGCCAAGTCGAAAAGCGTATCGTCGAACGAAAACGGGCCGATCCCGCGCGTAATTCGTCGGGCGCATCCGTCAAGCGATACCGGTACCGTCGGTAATGACGACGACGTTTTTGTTTATTTGTTTGGCCGTCGAATCATTCGGCGGGGATTACGGGCGCGGTGAGTCCGTTGTAAAACGGGAACGAAGAAATCGAGTCGCTTTTCGGTGGCTGAAGGGGTTGTGCGACCGTCCGCGGTTAACAAGTATCCCGGCGGCGCGCCGGCTTTTCGCCCGAATCCCGCCTATATTTCACGTAAATCCCGAGCATAAATACCGCCGTGTTTCTTCGGTAATACGTACCGAATATAGCATCCGCGTAACGTGTACGTGCTCGTGTCGTCGCGCGTCTTGTGTAGTTCGTAATCGCAAACGAAGCGTATTTTCACGTTATTAATAAGAATTCGTTTGAGCGCGACAAACGTCCCACTCTTTCCGCCAAACGCCACTCTCCCGCGTCGATCGAGTCACGCTTCCGTCGGACGTTAAAACCGTACGCCGTTTATTTACCGCCGATTAAAACGTTTTAACGTTTCGGCCTTTTTCCCCCGTTTATTTCCCGCGAACCGACCCGGCCAATACGAACCGTTCGTATCCGCCGCGCCCGCCAAAATCCTCGCCGCTTCGGCGTATCATTCGTCTCGTAATACCCGTTTGGCGGTGACGAGAATCCCAATTATTTTACGGAACCGACGTGAAAAGCTCGCAGCACTTTGGTACCGAAGTGGGCTGTAACGTAAATGACCGGTAAACTGAGCGATATAATAGGCCCTGCTTAAATCGAGGTTGTGGAACCATGGACGGCGGGAAGAAATGGGAACAATCTTCCTGTGTTCCACCGCCAAATACCCCTTCGAGGAATACCATTTCTTGTCACACGTATCAACGATGGATTTCTTTAATAATAAAAAAGAAATCGGAATCGATAATTTTAAGGGTGGGATGAATTTTTATTGATGACGACGATTTAGCTAGATAATCAACGCCATCGTTACATTCATTATATATATATATTACAAGAAACGTCGTACGCTTTTTTCGGCGGACTTTACAATCGTCCGTCGTACTGTGTCGACGATACATACATAGGTGGGCCACCGTTTCGGGATAACTAACATAACCGTCTCGGTTGTGCCGTTCCGCTAATAAAATAATATATTCGCCTTTCGCCCGGGCGGACGATAATCGATAACGCGAAAATTATTAGGAACCGCGCCGTGTACGATTTCGCGTCGCGAACGTCCAAACGGGAACTACGGCCCCGTCGGTCCACCGAACGCCGCGTACACACACCGTCGACGATACTGCCCGTGGATAGGTCGGCCGTAGGTAAATAGGACCGCGCGGATTCCGAGTACGGCGAATAACGATAATAATATTAATCACTAGATCGCGACGACGAGACCGCCGACCCGATATGTTCGTAAATGTACCAAGTCCGTCTGATAAACAACCGGATTGATCGAAAATCGAAAATACGCCCAAGGAGCGCCCGAATTTTTTTCCCAATTCGAAATACGCGTTCCCGTAGAGCCTTGCATTAGATCGGTCGCCTTAGAGGGTACTTGGAACGATTTCCGGAGGTCCCTCTCCGTACGTCGCGGCAATTGCGACGACTTCGAACCGCTCCAAACGTCGGTCGTGTTTAGGGTGAACAGGGTCGCCGTGCCGCGATTAGGTACGTCCCCGGCGGTTTTCCGTGACTCTACGTCGTTGCGCCCGTGTCCCGTAAACACGATTTTCGGGTACCGATACGCCCGGAAACGACGGGAAATAACTTTCGTTTGTCGTCCTCGCCCCGTTCGCCCCGGCTCGTAAATTGAATACGCCGGGAACAATAACGACCGTTTAGCGCGGCACAAACGTTCGCGTTTTCGATTAAACCGGGCCGCGTACGGCGGCGGTGGCCCGTGCAACGATCGCACGGTAGGTGCGTACACATTTTCGGTTCGGTACCGCCGATAAGTTCGCGGTTGTTGTTCGCCGGACAAATAAAACGCGCTCGGACGAACGGTCGCGCGCAGTTTCGCGTTATTTCGCGGTCGCCAATTGTTGTTGTAATTATATTGTCGCGATTCGATTGTGCGCTTACGTTTTGACGTTCGGTGGACTCGACGTGGTTCACGCCCGTAACGAACGCGCCGAGAAATTAATTCGCACGGACGCGTGTCGCCGCCGTGTCCTCAATACAAACACGGGCGGACCGTTACGGTGTTTTTTCGTTAAAACTTTTCGTTCCGTCAGTTTCGCTTCACGGAACGAGCTACCGTTTCCCCGACCGGCGGTGTGTGTCGTCCGCGCGAGTACGTTGCTGTAGTAGTACTCGATTGCGCCGCCGCGTACGCCTAGAATGACGGGCGCGGACCGGTCCGGACGGTCCGCGTAAATATCGGCCGACCGGCGGGGAACGATGGGAATCTGGACGAACGGGAGCCGCGCCCAGGGTTGGGTTTCGGTCGGTCGCCGCGATACCGGCCGTAACGTCGCGTCGGTTCTCCAATTTGTATCGCGCGTATGTTTTCCTACGGCGTTGTCGCGAATTATTCGTCGATTGTCGCGCGTATATAGACGCGATAATCGCCTAACCGTAATGTTTACACGTATTCGTCGACGTTACCGAACGGGTGTCCCTTCTCCCGCCGTCGCCGCCCCACTGGAACGCGCGTATTCGCGTCGAACGCGTACGCGTACGTACAGTAGAGTGCCGTTAATCCGGACGGCACCGGACTCAGTCCGGAACAAACGGAATCGACCTTCGAACTTATAAAATAATCGAAACCGACGTTTCGGTCGTTTTTTTTAAATCGCGTCGTCTTCTGGTTTTTTTTTTCGTATTTTATTTACGCATTTGCAGTTCTCGTTTCGCGCGTTTTTTGAAACGTCCTTCCGGATTAGCGAGACACTCCACTACCGTATTTGGACACGATCACACGCGCTCGTACGTTTATCGCGTGTGTACGCGGTCCGTGGACGATATAATCGAATTCGCCGCGCAAAGTCGACGGACCGAACTAGTTAGGAGCTAACGCCGCGACGCTAATTCCGAAACGTCGTTTTTGGACAATCGCGCGTAAAGATTATTCGAAAACTCGGCTATACGGCGGTTCGCGTTAAACGCCGTTTTCCTGTTTACGGGCCGCGGCCAAAATCTCGGTTCGCCTACGAACGGACAACTCGTGTACACACGCTAATGTCCGAACCGTCGCAAAATTCGACATAAACAGCACGGGGCTAATACGTTTTACCAACCACCGGTTCATCGATACGATTCTCGTGGCGGCGATTCGTTTACATTGTATAGCCCGCGAACGAACGGCACAAAGGAAAAATCGTTTCGTCCGCGATTGTAACGCCATCGTTCACCGTTCGCGACAAACATATATACGCCCCAAACATGGTGGTGACGACCATACCCGACCCGGGCCCGTACGGTTTTCCCAAAATTTCCGTCCAATCGCCGCCCCGGTTTCGGGCTGGACGTCTAAATACAACCGTGCGCCGTTTTCACGTGGCCGCGTATAAATAGTAAAACGGCGGCGGATTCGAAACAATCGTCGTGTTTCGTACGAAACGAACGTTTTACGATTATCGCGCGGTCCATTTCGAATTTCAACTATCTTCGCGGCGAACACGTCTGTTGTACGCAGCCGTGTTGGGCCCAGCCGACGGTTAATAGAATTAATTTAGGCGAAATGTCGCGTTACGTAAAATATGGTGGCCGTTAACGGATGTAAAACATTAAGACATAATCGACCGTGCCCCGCGTGTTTGGGGAACACGACGGTGACCGAAAGCGAGCCTCTTATTCGTTTGTGTTCCGCATTAACGACGACCGTGTCGGTGGTACGCTGTGTCGAACGCCGAATGAAACGGAAGTGCGATTTTTCGGCTCGCGCTCTTACACCGTTTCGGTAACGTTTGAAATGTACCGGTACGAATTCGAACGCAAATATAACGCGCGGTACGGTAACACACGTACGGGTCGTTGTCGCGCGTACCGTTATTACATTACGCGAATCGTCGACGCAGTTGGCGGCTGGGGGTGAAACATATTTTCGCGTCGGTCGAAAAAATCCGTCGGCCAAAGGGTTTCCGATTAATCGGTACGCCACGGGCGGACGACGCGTGGACGAGAGGAAAACGTTCGGGTTTGTTTTCCTATTTATACCGAAAACCGAGAGCGGGTAAATAAATGAAACGCGACGGAGAATCGAAATACCGTTAAACGTTCGAAATCCGACAACAATTCCGTGAGCCGTTTACGAAAATTCCCATCGATCGCGTGACTGTAGTCGGCTCGTTTTTTTAGTACTACTTAACACGAATTCGGACGATTTTCGTTTCGAAGCGAACGTCCCCGCGTGTAGTATTTCGGGCAAACGTTTCGCGTAGAAAACGCGCCTGTATATTGTCAATAGTTTATTATATCCCGAGCGTATTTTTCACGTGTACGATTTACGGGTCGGGACGACAACGTGGAACCGGGTTTCCTTTATTCGTTCCGGCGTCACGTGTCGCGTCAACGATGACGCGTTTACCGACACTCCGGTATTAATATTCGATAACCAGTTTCGGCGTTTAAACGTTTATAATCTACTGCGGGACCGAATGGTGGCGTAAATGAAACGGAACATGATTTCCTTACGCCGCGGTTGGATTTACACGGTCCGTCGATCATTTCGAACGTAATTAATCGGTTCTCGAGCGCGCTTACGGTCGCGTCGTTAATTCGCGAACTTTACGCGCACCCGGCAAATTCGTCGCGATCGTCCACTGCCCAAGCGCCGTTGGCGCGCACACAGGCGGCCAACACACTGGACGGACGTTTAGTGTCGCGCGAACGAAACCGCCGGGCGCCGTAAAACGGGGTTGGGTTCTCCCCCCCCGTGGCCATCGCGAACTGAAAACCTGTTTGCCTAACGGAATCGCGACGAAAACCGTGCCGTGGTGTGTGGGGACAACGCTACACGCAAATGTCGAACCGAATCGGAACCCAAACCGACGAGAACACACGATCCTCCTCCTCGCCCATCCCACCCCAGTAGGGGGGTGGGTGGGCTAGAACGCGTCCCGATCTATTTATTTTAGGTACGGAACGCTACGCGGGTCGATTTGTGACGTACCCGAACGAACGCGCACCCGCAAAACGTGAAATGGATTTCGCCGACAATATTCGTTCCGCGCGCGTGCCGTAACGACGAACTCGCCGACGATGTCCCGAACGGGATCGCCGGGACGGCGCTAAATTCGTCAAAACTCGGCGGCGGTTTACGTCGCGCGCCATTGCTGTCCGCGTGCACGCACGTGTCCGACCGGTGGGTAGGCGTAAAGTCGCGTCGTCGTACTTAGGACGCCTCCTACAATTCGCTCATAGTTTCGTGTTTACGGTCCGGTAATCGATTCGCGCGTATAATAATTATTTAACCCGCGGTTGTTTTCATCATAATACATACGGGTTTTCGTCGTCGCGTCCCCGTGTGTGTTTTTCGTACGGCCGTCCCGGTCAGGTGATTAACGAAATTCGACTCGCGACGGGGTCGGTGAAGGGACGCCGTAATGTTTCGTTATCGCGAACGCGTTCCATTCGCGCGCGCCCTGTACGACGATTGGCTGTCCGACACCGTCCGCGATCGTTCACATTTACCTCGCGGTTTCTCGATTGGTCGTAACGACGCCCTCGTTTACCAAATATTATTACCAATCGGTAGGTAGTATTTTTGGGGACGACATAAACATATATATATATACCTACAGCGTACGTTTTCAATTTCCAATTTTTTTTCACCGTTAATTCTTCGGGAAAATATTTCATCGTCGTCCGGTAATTACGATAAATACTCTTACGTAAATAATCGCTTCGAAGGGATTCGCTCGAAGAAAAACGTCTATTTATACGTATATATCGTAATTCCTTTCAGAAGTATCGCGTGTCTGGGCCCTGCCGATTTCGTCGCAAGTCGGTAACTCCGTTTAGATTCGTAAAAGCGCCCCCACACCGCGGCGAACACGCCGACACAAATGCGCGCGCCGACGTCGAACAATTCCGTAGGCCTTCGATCGATTATAATTAATTGGGGACGCCCGTGCCCGACGAAAACGGAACATGGCGCGTCGGTTTGTTTTTCGTACGCACGGAGATTGTCGCGTGAACGAACGGTGTTGGCTGGCAGACCGCGTGTACGATGGAAATCGAGCGGTTTCGGTAACAAATAGGGTCGAACCACACCGGACGGGTAGGCCGGCACACGTCCGTTTAAACCGAACGCGTACGGTCGCGAGTTTTTCGTCTAATCCGGCACCGTATTTATCTTTATTCCCGGGAGGTTTCGTCGCGGAAACAAATGGACCTAAAATCTCTTTAAATCCGTCATTGTTTTATTAGCGGGGCTGGTTGGTGCGTGCCGTCGTTATACACTGGCGAGAACGACGTTCGAAAATGTACGGCGAAAAGACGGCCGAAAATGTGGGAAAAATACGCGCCACACCCGTTAATGATGATGATGATAAATGTGTGCCGGATACTGCGAAAGTACAACGTACCATTTCGTTTCGCGGCAAAAATAAGAAAGCATACGTTTACGGAATCGTAATCTCGATTACTATTATCCGTGGCGTGGTGTCGTGTTATTGTATACGTTTTGTAGTCGTAATAACTGTACGCGCGCGTTTGTAAACGTATCGTGTTTTTCGTTTCAGATTTCGGGAGCCGCCGGGAACGTTGAAAATTCGGCGGCGCGCCCGCCCCGCAAAAGGTGACTATTTGTTTGCGTGTTACGGGCCCCGAGGACGACGCGCGTTCTTCGTTAACTAAACGAAATAACCCGCGACCGTCGTCCCGCAATCACCCATACGCGACGGTTTTTAACGGTTCCCGCGGAAGTTCCGGCGCGAACGCTCCGGCGTACGCAGGTAGGGCGGTTGTTTGTTCGGTCGATTATCGAACGGCTACGGCGACGGGGAGCGTTCCCGCGGTGCAATATACGAACGACGATTCGTCCAAGGTCAATCGATCGCGTTCCGATACGACGATATACGTAATATACGTTTCGTGAGCGTCATTTTCATTAACTGTTGTACGTATATCATATTTTTTTTTTTTTTTTAAAAAAATTTAACCGCTTTCCATATCGGTAATGTTGTTCCATTTTACGTTGGCCGTTTCGGACTTGGGGTTTTTTTCAATAGATCGAGAAGATAACGGTAAACGTAATTTATCGCGTTCGAAACTTCGAGCAAACTTTCCAGCGCGAATATTTATGTACATATACGTGTGCGTGTGTGTGTGTATATATATATATATTTGTATATTATACGAAAACATGGATATAATCGTCTTCGACGGGGATTTTTCGAAAAAACTTAAATTTCGACGTGTTTTCGGAATACTTTTTTTTCTTTTATAAATTCGGTTACGATTCGATCGATTCGAATATGAAATAGGAGCGACTTGTTTATATTACGTTCCGCGTTTAATAGCGACGAACGAATGCGTTTATGTTCGGTTGGCCCGTTTTGGAAAGTTTTGAAGTCTATGCCAAACTACGACCGTATCGATTCAAACGCGACGATAGCGAGAACTCGAACGAGAAAAAAATCGAAACCTAACGCACGAACACGCGCGCAATAATAATAATAATAATAATAATAATACCCACGATAATAATAATAATAATAATAGGCGGAAGAAGTTTGTAATACGAAATGTCATATGATTTTAAATCGGAATCCAAAATAAACTACGAACCATAAAACTATAAAGCCATCTTCGAGGAAAACTCTACGACGTAGTAACTATTACGAAGTTTCACGTCGGCCGGGTGCGTCCCACATGACGGGCACGCGTTTCTTTTTCCGCGTAAATTTATTCGTAAGTTGTTCGCTAAACTTCGTCTAAATACCGCCCTCCGTCTAACGAAATATTCTTCGTCTCGATCAAATGTCAAATGTCGGTACGCGCGTCTTCTTATACCGGTTTGCCGGTCAATCGCCAGAGATATCGCGTACGGTTTTGTCTAATTGTTCGTGCGTGACACACATCGTAATCGCGTCGAAACGAAACAAAAAGCCGGGGCCGGAATACCTCGAACGAAATCCCGTACGCCGGACCGTCGATAAGTCAACGGACGTGTCTCGTAAGCGTTCCCGAAATAGAAACATCGCCAATAGCGTCGGATACGAATATTGAGAATCTATCGGGCGTGTCGAGGGCACGAGAGAGAGAAGCGACGACGACGACGATAATAATATTAATACGACTTTCCGTTCGTGCGGTTTTTCGAACAACCGCTAGGTACAAAACGGGTTACGGCGATAATTCGATTAACGCGCCGTCGATATTCCCGAGTCGACACGCGCGATCGTCGTAATTGAATAACCATTTCCGGGCAGAAGGGGAAATCGTCCCTACTACAGAATCGGCGGCGCACAAAAGTATACGACGATCGGTATCGTCGGAAGAAGAAGAACGGTTCCGAAGGAAATGTATTTTTCCTTTTTTCTTTTTATCGCGGATTCTTTAAACGATTATTGCGCTACAGTAAAGTTCGCTGGCTACAACGCGATTATTAATTTTTTTATTACTCGATCGCGTAAAAAAAAAAAACGACGTTTCGTAAATGACGATAACGACCAAAGCGTTTTTCGACGATATTATTTAGTATTATTATTATTATTCCGTATTCGTCGCGTCGGTTTTTTTTATGCGAATCGACTGCCGCCCGCAATTTTCGTGCCGGGGCCGTTTCTTCTTTTTACGCGCCATTAGAGAGCCGCGCACACTTTTTAGCCACCTCGGAGTCCCGAAAAAGTCGCCCGATCGTGTTCGAACGGCGGCGTCGGGGTACGGTTACTACTGCCGATAAGCGCGAACTTCTTGGTCACGGTAGACGGGCCAAAGGGCGTACGGCCCGGTACCGATCGTCGCGAATTTCGCCGCGATAAATTCGGTTTACCGTCGTTCTAACGCGCCCGGCGGTCGTTAGACGGTGGCCGTTTTCGAAAATGCGTTCGGCCGCCACCCCGTGGTTAGTAATCTGTTCGGTTGGCGAAAATGACGAACGCTTCGTAGTGTTCTACAACCGATCGTTGTCGAATATTAACAATTGCCACCTAACGACCGACGGTATTCGCTGATACTCGGAAACGGTACACGGAATGATTCGTTAGGATAATTGCTTTGTGCGCCGTGAACGAAGAACGGAAAATCGCGTTCTAATTGGTTTTCTTTTAAATCGGAACCGCCGCTTTGTAAACATCGGTTTTTTGAAAAAGTCTTTCAAATTTTCAAAGTACGTCGAAAGTTTGTCCGAACTCGTCGTCATACGTGTTTCGCAAATAAATCGATGCCGTTCGGTAGCGACCACGAGTGACGCGCGCAACCGGGGCGCTAGTAAAATGACGCTAGCGCACATATTACTGGCCGTCCGCTGGCGCGCTATTTCGTATCGTGTTTTCTCCGACGACGAAAGAAATCGCCGTTCCCTTCGACTTTGAATATTTTTAGAAAATCGACGAAACGAATTTTTTTATAATAAAAAAAAAACACGAAACGGTTTATTTATTTTACTTGTTTTAATCGATTCACCAAGTGACTATATCGGATTTTGTACAAAAAAACCTTTTTCCTTATAAAAACCGCCCGAATACGATAATTGTAACGCAGAATTCTAGTAATTATCGTAACAAATCGATTGAAACACTAAACTAAAGCGAAATCGTATTATTACGTACGTCAGATCTCCGTGTCTCGCGTATATATGTCGAACGGTTTAGTTGGAAAACGTTTAACGTGATACGTCGAATTGTCGTTCGCCCGGAATAGCGGAATATAATGATGTAATTTCGAGGCGATTTGGGGCGCGAAAAAAAACCACGCGAAAATAACTTCGAACCGATTATTGCCGATGTACGCGCGGCCGGTACGTTTTTAAAAGCGAATTTTCCGAAAAACGTCGAAAAATCGAGCGCACGAGCGTCAAAGACCATACCCCGAGCATGTACGTTCCGTTTTGAATCAATTATAGACGTATCGTCCGCGGGAGCTCTCCGTATATAACCGATGAAATTGGTTTGCGCGCAATTTCCCGTCCCCGTCCCTCGAACTTCGAATCAAATCGACGTGTTTGTATTCGAGCCTACCCTCTCTCCTCCCTTACACACGGATCCCAACTCGCGATCGTATTGTCGCGGAAACGGTAAAGGTCCGCGGAATAAACGCGGACAAGAGAGGAAGACCGGGACGCGCGCTAAATAAAAGCCACGCGGTGCCGCGAAACCAACCGCCGCGGACTCGCAGACGGGTCTCGAAACGACACTGACCAATTTGGATAGCGACATACGCCGTATTGAAACCGCAACGACATTGATTGCCCCTTTATGTACCGTGAAAGGGAAGTCACGGCTCCGTTGGATTGATTGGGTCGTCGTCGTCGTCGTCTCTCTGCCTTCGTAATATGCCGCCGGATGGCGCCCGTACGAATCGAATTACTCGCTTACGTGGCGACGGTTCGCGCCGTGTAATCGGCACGCGTTACTCGTGCTCGACGATTCGATATTGGAACACGCGCGTGTTGGTCGTGTCGCCGGGACTCGTAATCCGTTTTTCGTTCGTCTCGTACGACGATTAATTCGTCGATACGCCGCCCCGACGGGTTCACTAGTGATATCTATAGGCTATGGCGGCGCCAACGACGAACTGTTTCGTGGCTCGTCTAATTCCATACTCGCCGCGACGTATATCTATTCGTATATAGTAGCGTTGTTATTTTCGGACACTCGTAATAGTCGAAACGGTAACGCTTTCTAAATTTTCAGGCGCCCGAAACGATTCTCGCCGTCAAATTAGCTATTCCATTTTATACGTTCGTGCGCGTCGGACATTAATCGTCGTTTTCAACGAACAATATACGTACATATATATATATATATATATATATCGATTTTAAACATTTGTCCGCTACGGATACTTCAAATTCAACTTTTCGAATACACCGATAATTTCTTTGGCGTTTCGAAACGTCTACTTAACCCAGCTAATTGACGTGCTTGATAAACCGGACGTGTGGCGAATAGTAATGACAATAGGGTCGATTAACGTTGATCAGGAAATTGGAATACAAAAATAAATAAAAACGGAAATGCAAATGTAATATATATTTTACGTGTGTGTGTGTGTGTGTGTGTGTGTGTGTGTGTGTGTGTGTGTGTGTGTGTGTGTGTGTGTGTGTGTGTGTGTGTGTGTGTGTGTGTGTGTGTGTGTGGGTGTGTGGGTGGTTAGGTTAGGGTAAATGTGTGCGAGTGCGTGCGTAATTACCTCGACAGAAGCCGTGGGATTTTCTTTTACGTACAATGATAATTGTATTCCGCCTACCGCCGAGTGGTATTTGTGTATTTTGCGGAACGCCCGAATAAAACGCGACGTTATTTAAACGCTTCGAATTATTTATAGATATATTTATATTCGAGTAAAATTATTTATCACGTTTGTTACATTTTCATAAGTCAACAACGCATTAGCGTAGGATTCGGAACTTAATTCTGTGTGCGGTTCACGTTAGAATAAAAATAATGTCGCTACCGCGTTTTAGCCGTTCATAAAGGTCGTTCTGTCGTTCTAAACGACGAACAAATGGATGTTCACATAAGAAAACCACGTTCCGTATCGTTTACAAACAAATACGACGAATTGACGCGCGACTTAATTCGTCGCCGTACGATCTCGATCTTGTGAAAAGTGAAATCGATGATATACACGGGGCAGTTATCGTTTTAAAATCCGAACGATTTTCCGTCTTCCGAGTACAGTAATACTTGCAGCAGACTTGTGATAAGAGATGGCCACTAAATTAACGACAACCGATCGCGTAATATTTTTAAAAATTTCCATCCGTGGCGTTATAAGACGAATGGTTATCGTTGTAGTATTTACCTAACCGTTGCCGTAATAAATTAACAACCTAGACGAAAACTTAGCCGACCGAATTTGTTTTTTTAAATTAATCGAATTTCTTCGTTCAACGGACGAAGCGAATAAGTTTGACGAGTAACGGCTTTACGCGAAAATTGCCGCCGTTCGTGTCTGCTGATTAATTCGAGTCGAACAAAGAGAATTTACGAAGGTACCGTTTCCTTTAACTAAAACCGATATTTTCGTTCGTCGGATACATAAAAAGAAAATACCGATAAGCTCTTCAGTAAATATCACCGATATTCCCAGAACACGTAAAATACATTACACCTATCGACGGAAATCTCGTTAAAATATTCGAAAAAATTCCAATACGAGTTGTCGGTTCGCTGGTAAAATCGAATTTTTATTCGCGGACGACGCAATTCGAGTCGTACGCATAATATATATATATATTGACGGCACGTGGCCACTAAATAATATAGTCGACGGTTCGACGAACGATTTCGGATTTAAATAATATTCTGTCGTCAACGATCGTCGTCGCTCGTTATACACGTACGTCAGAAAAAAAAACGTTTCGTTTTTACGCAATTTTCGTCGTAATTACTTTCGAATTATAATTGAAATACGGATTTTTAAATTCCGTTCAATTATCTAAGTATGTCCTAGTTAATTTGTTTTTAATCAATATGTATATATATATATATATATACGAGAATACTTATATATATTGCCGTCGTACGTGTGAGCGAGACCGGCTCTTAAATTTCTTTCTGGATAAGGTTATGAACGTATTTTGTTGACCGTGTTTTTAACACGTTAACGTCGTTGGCCGCCGACGTGATTTAAAATTTAAAATTTCGCGTCGTCGCTCTCCTCCTTCCCGGTCATATGGCCGGTTTTGAAATTAGATAGGCCCTAGCTTTTATTGGTACCACGAAAACCGATTGACGGCTCCGCGATCGAATCGAAACGATTCGTAATCAACGCTCCAAGACGAACGAGTTCGTTGCGATAATAATTACGTACTTGATATCGAATATTCGGGTTTTCGGAAGCAGTAAGAACGGTTATGGAGAATCGAGCGTGGACGGAAAAAGACGTGGAGGACCAAAGAAGAAGTGGTTGAACGTGATGGAGTGTGATACGAGAACTGCTGGTGCGTGTAAATGGTGCAGAGTCGAGTGGAGGTCGAGGACCAAAGTGACCGGCCCACAAATAGCTGGGAAAATAAGGCGAAGACGAAGAATATCGAATATACGACGTTGTACATTCAGTCGCCGTAACAAAGAATTTTCGCGACCGCCGAAAGCGTTAAAAAGGGGCGGACGGGACCGTTCAGTGCCCCGGGCGTCCAATATTTAATCGGAACGACGTATTTGAGAATTGGCTGGCCGATTTCCTAGGGGTTTTTGTGGCTAACGGCGTTATCGATTTCGCGTTTAGTTATTTCGGCGCGGCACCTAACGCGAAAGGTTCGCTATTCCGTTACGAAACGCTTTTAAACTCGCGTCTAAAATATAAAGACAAATGACCACGCGCCGGCTTATGAATTTCAATACGTTCCCTAAAATTCGGGTTACCGTTCCGTTTTCCATCAACCTGTCGGCGTAAACACCCGTGAACATACCGGGCGTCCCGAGCACCGTAAGTGACACCGGTAGACGGCCGGAACGCGGTTTTGTTCTCGCGTCGAAACGAACGCAAACGACGGCCGATGTTCGGGCGACCCCCCCGAGGTCGTTGTCGTTTACCGCGACGTCCGGGGCGCACATGTAGTCGGATTGTTCTCGAAGACGATATACGTCGTCGTTACAATTACGTAGATCGTACGGTGCCGGCTCAATTGGGTGCACCGGGTGATGGGAGACACATTTTAGTGGCGGCGTTTACAATTTCAAATCGCGTCGCGATAAACGAAATATTTTGGGCCAACGAGTCGGAAAAATGTCGTATCGACGATGTTATTGTCGCGTTTAAATAACCGGGCCGCACGTTACGCGGAACGTACACGTGTGTATATATATGTGTAGAATAGTTTCGCCGTTTCCCCGCGGAACGCGTGGACGTCGACAATAACCAACGATCCAATCGACAAATCTGTTTAGTCGCTTCCATCACGTTCGTCTTTAACGTACCCCGGCAAGTAAATGATTTGACGGCCGCCGGGACTTTTACACGGGCGTACGGTAAAAGCGAATCGATCGTTCGGTATTTTACGCGAGACCCGGAGCCGGTGTGTTAAGGCCCCGCGAAATTTTAGTTTTACCTTTAACCGTCGGCCCGGGCCCGTATAGAAGAACATACGGAGAATATACTAGTACGCAATGACCCGTCGTCGACGGCGATTCGACGGAAAATAATCGCCCACGGTAATTATCAAGTGTACACGCGCGCGTGTCGAAAATTGCCGACCGATCCTGTTCAACCATCCGTTACACGCCAACGACGTACAAAACATGTCCGTAAATTCCGCGGCGCGACTCAGTTAAAAATACTTGGGCGTCCGTCCGGATAAAAATCTCCGCTCCCGGACCCGCGTAGCTGCAACGGCGGTAAAGGCGACCAAAATTAGCGGCACGTTGCCGCGCCCCGTACTCCATCCTAATAGGTACGGTCCCGATCGACATCGAACTCTCTCGTCTGCCAAACGTACGTTTGATCGATAATTTGTTATTCCGGCCAAGCCTGTGGTCCTCTGATCCCACGCTCCCACTGGAATAGACTCTCTCTCGAGTCCGTCCAAAACCGTACGATCCTTAAAGCGCCTCCCTTTATTAACAACACCGTCTTAAGGTACTTCCTACTATATAATCCCTCATACGCAAACGTACAAACGTACACTCTATTTTACGAAAACGCCACACGTCCCGCTACAACCACATTTCCGTAATAGGTCCATCCCCAATCAACACAACAAAAATGCCGCCCCTTTCTCTGGTCTACATCGTCCGAACAAATCATTCAGCCTTCGTCACATCCTAACACTCCAAAGGGCTTGCCCGATATAACGCAATAGACCCGTGTGCCGCTTTTATCGCGATGCAACGGCATTTCCGACCGAAATCAATCGCGCGTCAAAAGCGTTTGCACGGTACGAGGTCCGCCACTGTCCTCTGCGAATCCCGATCGGTCAATCGACGTAAAGAATTAACGGCGCGCTTAAATCCTAACGTCTCGCGGTATACCCTTCGGTTTTCCTTTTCGGTCGTCCCGTCGCCTTTCCACGTATTTCACTACGCGGTATTTGTACACGCGCTTAATGTTTTCCCGAAAATAATATACAACGAGACGCGCGCGTATAGTTTCGAATTTCGTTCTATTTCTTTTGTAACTCGTTTTTCTTTCGTCGCGCGCGTTTTTGGTTACCGAACAACACGTAATACCGTATATATATATATAATTCTCCCTTGGGCGTATTCACGGACGGGTTATGCCGGGGGAGGGAGGGACGGACTTTAAAAGATAAATGTCAGTTAGCGAACGGCCAAGAATCATCCCTTCGTTATTAAAACGTTTATGCGCGTAAACACGAGCATATTAAATTGGAAAAGAAGCGCGCGAAATAGTCGAAATTAAACGACGATTCGAAAATAATCGGAAGGTCGTTAATAATTGACGAGCGTTGTTTTACGGACATTTAATTTGTATTTGTCACGGTCGTCCGGAATATAGACATGCACGTCCTACGAAATAGAGAAACAATAATTAGCTAATGGAAAACACGTCCGTCGAGTTACGAGTCCGAAACGCGTCAAGTTACGCGCACACAAAACGGCGATAGAAATTTCGTAATTTTTTTCGTTGAATTTTACGTAATCGTAATTTTCGAACGTTCATTCCGCCGGGTCGGGAAAGGTGGACGGTTTATATTCTATATTCTCGGTACACGTTATTCGAACGAGACGTCGGTCTAATTATGTTTTCCCCAAAAAATACACGCGAATACGCGCGTGATATTCGCTTTTCGCTACGAATCTGCACAATACGCTAGCTACAACGTTAATAGCGCCTATTTCGAAAAAACGAAAGTGTTCGAAGTGGCGCGCGACCGCGAAAACATCGTATACCCGAAACAAAAAGTACACGGGATATTGATTATAGGGCGAGGAATTGAAAAATGCGCGCCCGTACTACGAGATAATACCGCGGCCACGCGTCGGCGTGTTCCGATTAAACGTCCGCCAAATCCGTCGTCGAATACCGACGCGGGGTGTCGGGTCTGCGTGTTTTTTGTTTACATTCATCCGTCACCTATCGCTTTTGGCCTATCGAAACGAATACACCGTCGATTGTTTTCGACCGCTAGTCAACAATCGAACTTGACACAATCGCCACGAATACATTTTCGGCCGATTCCGTTTGTCCGACATTAATATTTTATTCGTCCGCCGATCGAATCCCACGCCCGGCGGTGTATGATTACGCGCGTTGTCGGCAACGGACTCGAACGGCGATACGTCCGTGTTATTATTAAATAATCAAAAACGAACGTTATCGTACGACTCGGCGGAACGAAAACGTATTAAACCGGACCGTACGTAATTCGCCCGTTACGCGCCCGCCCCCCTACTCAACGATACTTTTGACTTTACGTCCAGGAATCGACCGAACACGGCCTGGGGAACTTTATTAACCGTTAACGCGGTTCCCGTTTAAAAGAAGGTGCCCGACGTTTCGTCGTGAAATAAACGGTACGATTTTTCGTCGCCCGCGGTATAAAATAATATAACGTTTCGAACGTTTTCGGGACGACACGTAAATGGCGCGGAACAAACGTTGGTCGTCGCAATCCGTTACGAATCTCGGACGTCGCCGACGTGTTTTCGATATCGTACATCCGCAGGTACGGCGCGCCAATAATGGGCGTCTCGGACGTTATACCGCGGCGACCGAACGGCGAGAACAGTGTTCCGCGCGTCGTCTAATAATCGTACGAAACGTCGACGGAATGTTTTTTCACCCCGACGATTATCGTCGATCGGTTTCCCCTAGCCCCTCCACGCTTACATCCTTCTTGTGTGTGTGTGTGTGTGTTCCTACGCCTTAGGACAATCCGGTAATTACGAGTTTCGGACGACGGTTTTAAATACAAAATTAGTTGTTCGAATTCGAGACGAACGTTTTGAAAGGTGTTAAGCGCCTTAAAGATATTTAAAACACCTTAGGGATTAAACAAATGAAACTCGTCATTTTTCTCGCGCGCACATATTTCGCGACCAGTGTTTAAAGCGAAATCGAAAATAATTTTTTTTCGAAAACATTATCCCTTCGCCGTCTTCAAACGCCGTTGAACCCTTTTCGATTGTCTGTCGGCGCCCAAACCGCAATCGACACAATACTCGGCTCCGGTAAATATATAGTCGATTAATGAACGCGGTTTTTCGAAACGTCGATAACGGAACCGGATACGTTAAGGTTTCTTTTTATTCTTAAAAAAAAAAAAAAAAAAAACGCCCCGAAACAGAGA
>JAIPRN010003495.1:0-21010 GCA_025469175.1 Geopemphigus sp. TES_GeoC_2020 | reverse complement strand
CGACCACCCTCCCGTATTCACCAGATTTGAGTCCTCTGGACTATTTCTTGTTCCTAAAGTTAAAGATGGAGCTCAAGAGGCACCATTTTGCCACCATTGAAACGATTCAAGAAATGGTGACCCAAAAGTTCAAGAACATTCCTAATGCTGACTTTTCACGGGCCGTGGAAAAATTGGGCGATTGTGCAAGAAAGTGTATAGAATGTAATAGTGACTATTTTGAATAAAAAATTGCTTAAAACATTTTTTTCATTTTTTTTGTAACATCAGTAACCTTAGTCTCAAAACTTATGGGACGCACTGTGCACGTTACTGGTCAACGTACGGATTTATGTATAATATTCGTTTTTATCGTAAATGTCACATAGGTCAACTCATTGAAATTGGAAATATGAAGGGTTAGTATCGCGCAAAGCCATTCGTTACGAGTATATATTTACGTTTACTTCTAAACATTTATTCGATATTTTAAAATATCGTTATTTATAATATCGTGTTATATTATTTTCTACGTTTAGAAAGCGACAATGCAATACAAGCGTTTACTTCTATGTATTTTAGATGTGAGTGACCGAATACGATTCTTTCGACTATTAAGCGCGGGTGTTATTTCGATAAACGAAAACGTAAAAAATAATAAACGTAAACAAACGTTCGCTAATGAATTCATGTTGCTCTAATAACGGGATAGCCACTAGAGTTTATTTGTATCTATCGGACTATTATCGGTAGATACTCAAAATCGCTGTTCTACGTTAAAGTATACTCGCATAATACAGTCACGTAACTACATATGTCCCACCTGAATGTGCTCTACCTACTATCGATACATCGCGCACGCTTCGTACAACGACTTCGTAATCGCCTGGACAACTATTCGACATAATTTCGGTATAGAAACTCGCTAATATTATAAGAAAATACGTAACGGTTGTTCGCTTAGGGTAATTCGAAACGACGGGTAATTCTTTCGCGTAAAGTTAATAGATACGCGACGATGTTTTTAATTCGAGGCCGGCCCGTGGTAATGTATTCCGCGTTAAACGAACAAACGTTTATTTTGGTCTTTTAGTCAACATTCAAAATACAAGAGGCGACGATAAAAGTAATTTATTTTTCGTATCAATAAACCCATAATTTATCTATATTGCGGTAGATACGCGGGCGAGATACTCTAGTGTCCCCTACGTATTACCAACGTGACGATTGTGGATTCAAGGGGAATGTTTAATGGTGGTGTTGAGTCAAAAGATAAACACGTGGTATGACGATGAGTCGTTTATTGAGGTAAAAATGTTTAAGTCCGACGACGATGGCGAACAGTTAGGTAAAAAATAATTTAACAAAAATGTTTAAGAATAAGAGCGTCGGTCACGAAGTTAAAAGTCACGGAGGTAAATCGAGCGTTGCGTGGTTGTATGTATTACGAAAGAAGAGATGGCGTTTGGACGATGTGTAAGTGAGCGAACGCGAAAACGAGACGGGGGAAGAGAGTGACGTTCTCTCATGACGTTTTCGACCGTTCACGATTCGGACCGAATCCGCTAAACGGCTTGACAAACGCCTAACAGTGCCGGCGCTAAGGCGGGGTGAAATATGTGTACCGCCACAAACGTAAACGATAATGACCACTGTACAAACAATCGGTAGACATTTCACGTTTTATTACGACACGTATTTTATTTTAGGCGTAATTTTACGTCCCGAGTGCGTAACGTCGACAATTAAAACGCAATAATAATAATGTTATTCTTTAGTTATTTTACGTATGTATTTCAAGGACGTCTTCGATGAAGCCATAAAGGGTATGCGGCTTTATTGCCGTTTTATTAATAAATTTAACGACCGTTTGTTACTTTATGAGGACATAATCGTATAGAAATTTGCCGATAATTCAAATCGTTCGATTTTCAGCCTATCCGAAAAATCTAATTATATCTTCGATGGACTGGTGTTTAAAAAATATTTCGAGTTCGTATATATTTTTAATTATTTAAATTTCGCCGCTGCTCGTACAGCCCGTTTAACGGGTATTATTATAAATCTATGACTCAAGACCACCGTACAATCTCAAATTAAAATTTAAATTCGCGGTTAGTAGCGAAAATCCGCGATTAAAATACTCGATTTTGTGGTTATTTAAAGCCGATAAACTAAACTAGTTTTATTCGTATTTTATTGGTTATTACGTTTTTGTACTTTGAGAACGGTTGTCGTATACTAATAGCTAGTATACAACTAGAAAGCTATGATACTGATTAACGACATTATTTCCCATTCTAGAACATAAAACACTACAAAAAAATAAAAAATATGACAAATGTAAAAGTAATTACGGATAATATGATATTTATGTATTCGAAGGGCGCGACATTTTACGAAACCCAAAGTATTCACAAGAACGTATCGTTTTGTAGTTTTTCCCAATTACCGTATTTGTAAGCTTTAATTACGATCGGAACCAAACGAACGTGTTAATATTGATTTCGTTGTAACTTTCGCACGGGTGGCCACTCCGATTTAAACTTATCTTAATTGGCAACTTTATAAGTAAATTTCAATTTTATTTTCACATCTTTTAAAATAGACGTCGCGAATATTTCGTATAAATATTTATTGACAAAAATAAGTAACAAACGACGATATTAATCTACGCGGGTTATTTCTGTCCACAATGATACAAATATATATATGTATATTCTACGTATTTTATCGTTATCTTAACATCATGTAACCTCTGGATTATATCTCGCGAATTCATACGTAAAATTGTGTTTAATTATTTACGTACATAGTCGACACTCAATTACAACTTTCGTTCTTACTCGTTTAAATAAAAGCCACCCATAATTTTCTGCATACATAATTATTATAAAATGAATACCGTTTTCTAGAATATTTAAGTAAAGACAAATTCGCGAGTAAGTTTATTGTACTTTAACGTGGTTAACTATTGTAAGAAACGATTAATGTATCTTCTCGTCCACAACTGGCGTTGGTTTATTCTACGTATTCACTTACTGCTAATTAGCAACACGTAACGGAATTTAGTTTTTATTCGTCGTCGGTTTTTTAGAAATCGAAAATCCCCAAGAGTCTCTGCATTATGCGTACTTTCACTTAAGTGAGTAATTTACGTGTATAAATATTTTCCGAAAAAAATTTTAAATAACTCAAAATGTTTATATATTTATTAATATGAAATATTGTTTATCATAATGAAGCGAAACGATAACATATCGAATAGTTTGTTATCGAACAACGTTTGGAAACTATATAATAAAATATTATACGCCAGTTATTTTAGTTTATTAGTATCATTTATTGTCAATTTAAACGATTGTATTAATTACTTATTTCTTATAACGTATAAGAATGAACTAAGTCTCGTACGAATCAAGGAAACTAATACTAAGAAAAATTAGAGAAACACCGAAGAAATTTTTTTATATATATATATGTTTATAATCCTGCGTTATTTTACACGAACTTGCGATGATGATATTCTAAACACTAAATGTTATTTCATAAATGTTCGTGTAGCTTTCGCTTAATATTAATCCAATTATGTAAATAACAGAAAATATTATAAAATACATATATATATTGAAATATTAATTTCTAAATTCTTTAATTTTTTATATCTTTTTGATTGAAAACGAAATAGGTAAAGATACAAAAAACAATGGTACGTAATAATATTTTGTCGAAATTTAATATGGAAATCAACGATATTGTTACTGAATGCTATAAGAAATTATTACTTAATAAAAATAATTCAATTTGTAAAAATTAAGTTTTTCAAAAAAAAAAGATCGATTACGCGGGTTTAAATCTACTACATTAAATAAAAATAATGAACGTGTACCGTTTTAAATAAATTATATATATATACATATGTATATAGTAATTTGAATAAAGTTTGTGTGTACTTCACTTGTATTAGATAATATCGTATAAAAAAATATCAAAAACTAAATATATATATCATACAAAGAGTATCCTATAAAGATCTGACAAATTTGTGGCGCACGATATTTTTACGTACAATTTTACTTTCCAAACTACTCCTGTACTTCTACTATGTAATAACCATAAACGTTATTAAAATATCATTACGTAACATTCGAAAGAAATAATGAACGTTTCGTTTTATTATTTTATTGTTAAATCGTGATAGATTTTTACATTAAAACCAGAAAAAAAAATATAAAATGACAATTATAGCGTGACATATAAATAAACATTACGGAACAAAAATTAAAATAACATTCGCGATATAATTGCATAGAACGAAAATATTATACTGTTTGCCAGATCTTTACGCTCCGTTCTATAATATTTATAACGATTGAAGCGTTAAACCATTAACGTTTAACATTTAATTAACAATTAAATTAACATTTAACCATTATCATTTACGTCCGTCTTTAGTAATAATAACGAAATACTACGAGTATTTGATTGATACATTTGCTCCGTATATTGGTACGTACTATTTGTTTAACAAGAATATTAACAAACCGAGAAAATGTGAATTGTAAAAAGACACGATTATTTCGAAAACGTTGTTAAACGGTAAATAATTACGGGGATTTCGAGTAAATACGCCCGGACATGCATGTACCCTAACGGGAGTTTCATAATACTGCGATCCAAATTTGGGAATTTTTCTTTTGATATTTTCGAATCTTATTTTCTAACGTATAAATACTCGCGTTATTAATTACTTCGTAGCGACCAACGAATAGGAAATGATAAACGATTCTCGTAAACGCTTATGACCACAACGTTGACCCTTCGTCCTACTTCGTAACTTATGTAGCTAAGATAAAAATGGCTCGCGTGAATACCGCTCATGGGCAATTGACTAGAGCAATGTTATAAATATTCTCAACGTGTTTTTTTTTAGCTTTTTCAAAAGCGTTAGGACCAAAAGCGTATTGTAAAAACATTGACAAAATGGTGAACCCCAATCGATTAATAGCCAACCAAACAGGTAACGCTCAATATAATCTAACGAGAACACGTTGTCGTTATTCACTTTCGTCACTTTCACAGACGTTTCAATAATTATACGCTTTTTATCCGATCTGATTGTTTATAATTTCTGTTGTAACACTTACACGTCTCGTTCGCGTTGTTAGAATAGATGTAAGCAATCCATTCGTTAATATAATCAAAATTAATCGGAAACCACAACCTCTCGAAATGTATACGAATATTAACGAACCATATACTCTTTTACATTCCATTCGTGAACGAACGACTCCGGTAATACGTAACGTTAATTTTTTTTATTTTATTTACATCGACCTCGCTAAGAAAATCGAAGAATCTATTCTTTCGCAGGTACCAATTTGTCGTAAAGTATATAATCGCAACATCAACGTGAACACTAAAAACTGATTATACGTATTTTACAATTTTGTTTTAGAATGTATAAGTAAGGACGTTTCTTCGTTATTTTTGTTAATACTTTATTACGGTAGAGATAACGAGATGTTTATAATAATCGATACGACAAATAATGGTCAAACTAAAATCATATTTGACTATAACGTCTAAAACAAGAAATACGTCGCGTCGATATCTAAAGATCAAAGATAAACGTTGAACATTTGACAATAGCATAGTTATTAATAATCGTCGCGTTATCGCCCGTACGATAAACAAATACAAATCGCGTTATTGAAAACGCCCTGAAATATCCGAATGTATTATATATACCACGAGTTAGTCCAATAATACTCCGCGACTAATATGTTTAAGGGCTAAACATAAGTTGTTCGTGTGTATAGTATAAGTGTTAATCATTATGTATTCTATAAAAATAAGTAAATATAAACAACATGCTTTGAGATGCGGGTAAATATTGTACGCCCGTGTTTAAATTGAAAAATGTATTGGAAATATCCGATAAAGCGATCAAATAAAAGAGACTATATACCGAAATACACGCTTTAAACGTAAACGGTTTTTTTAAATTAAGTATAATTTTTTTATTAGAACGTGAAACGAACTCGTTTCGGTATAGTAAATTAACCGTTCTAATAATATTATATTTATATTTCTCGTCTTAGCACAAATCACACCGCGAATAAGTAGTAAATATGATTATTCTGTAGACAAATTCTATTGCCGATAGAATTAATAATAATTACAATTCGACTACATTTTTGCTGCGCGTAAATTATACCATATCGTTTTAAATATAAAATTTAAATATCCGATTGAATATGATATTTAACACTTTGAACTACTTTATTATTATTAGGGAACTTAAACGGTGAAAAGGCGTTTGAATTCGCATATTTTTACAGTGAGTTAATTAATCGGGAAATTTTCGTCGTTAAATTTATGTTATTTCGTCAAATCATCAACTCTTTGTTCGTTCGTTGACTTTAAAATAACTTAGCTCGATTAAGTGGAGAAAATGTTAGGCATTGCATTAAACATTGGAAAAAGACTGTGACTATATACAACGCAATTGAACACCTTGCATACAATTGCCAAATTACTGCCGTTTTTATAAATAGATCAGTTTCGGTTTCTATTAAAATAAAATTATAACGTATTTTTTTAAACGTTTAAACTCGAATATACGTAAAAGTGAACAAATTAATTTGTTTGTGTAGTCAGTTCATTATATATCGCTGACAAAAAATTTGGTAAATTGTTTTTATTAAAACATAACGCATATTCAATTGGCTTCATAATTATTGATCTTCAAAAATAATCTAATAATAATTTGCAATTTACTTATTTTATATTTAATTAATACGAATATTAAGTTCAATAAATATAAAACAATATTATTTACGAGTGAAATTTTCTAGAGATTTTCCACTATTACTTTAAGGATCTCTTTACAACGGCTACTTCGAGTATGTAAAACTTCGTATCGTTTTAATATTAAACAAAAAACTAACTTTGAGAAAATGCGATAATTTTATACAATTCCGTCGGCATTTTACTAAAATCTTCCATATTTCAGGCGTACCTGATGGCTTCATTCAAAATCCGAAAATCTGGTGCTTGAACGACTTAAAAGGTGAACGTCAATTTCCTATATAAATATATATTTAAACGTCGTATGTGTCTACGTATAAAAGTTTCAATTATTCCAACATAACTCGATCTTAGATTATTGCCTATTGGTACTTTCCACGAATGTCCGTTGGTGGATAACTCGCCATACATTATAAATAGCTTAGAACCGATAAATATTCAACGAACATAAGAAATACGCTTTTACACGCGAGCGTGACCAATTAGGGAGGGAAAATAAATTTTATAATCTGAAAATAAAAACGTGTTGTTTTTGCTATAAATGAAACGGACAATTTGTCGCTCTGCTTTACGCTAAATACGATAACACCAAAAAAAAAAAACCCTGATTACGAAAATACGCACGAATCTTCACGAATATGACAGTCTTCAATATTACGTAACGAATCTGAAACAGATACGTCGTGTAATTACGACGTCAATTGTGATAATTATTAACGACGCTTGAATTTATCGTCCTAGATTCCAATGTCGTAGAGGAAGAAAATAAAGAAAAATTTTGCAAAGGTAATTACGCGGCGAAAACAACGTAATAAAAATTAACGTTTTTACAAACGCGTCGAGTCTTACGCGTAATAATGTAATATTGTTTAAACGAATCTAACACTGAATTATGTAAATAACGAATGTTCAAAATAAAAAAAACGTATTGTCGTTATCGTCGTCTACCAACTATAAAACGATTCTACTCAACCCAACTAGACATATATAGTCTTAAATATATGTGTGTGTATAATAAATATATCTACAACATATACCATACTATTTGTTGGTAGAAAATTGATAAATAGGAGTAACCGAATGTGTTTACTCGTCGTAATCAAACGGTTCACGAATATTCCAATAAAACGTAATACGATTTTCTAGAATTGTTTTTAAACTCCGGTTTCAATGGTAAGAAATTTGTTGTTTATTAACACGTTTTAAAACGATTATCGGGCCGCTAACTATAAATCATTAATCGTGCACGTTAAGGTCGTCCATCGAATCGATAGGCGACACGATATAAAAAAACAATTTTTCGTTATACAGTTGACGGCGACGGCAAAGCGGCCCTTAAACACGTATATTTCAACCTATGTACGTAAATTATGCGAGAATATATTCGTAAATAATTGTATCGCTCCGTAGTATTATTATACCGCGCGATGAACGTTGAGGCGAACCGAACGAAATTAATTTTCGCGTCCTAATTGCGTCGTACGACGAATAATAACGACGTCTGTACGCTTAAATCCGTGTTTTTCTTTTCGAATTTAAGTTGCAACTTCGAAGAAATTAAACCGTACGTATAACCCGAACAATTACTATTTTGTTGTACCAAATACGTAAACGCGAATAACTCATTTCCCGGTAAACAAATTTCGGCTTAAGGTCGAAATAATATTACACGTTCGTGTAAAATTACAAACAACCGTCGATCGACCAATAACGAATTTCGATAAAAACATAAATCGCGTTGTATCAATTTCGATTCGGTATATTATTATGTAAGTATACACGTTAACGTTTTATCGCCGACCGAACTATTTATTTTGGAAAATAATACGGATATTTCTTTCGTTAGGGTATCGTAAAACATTAGAAAAAATTGAAAATATTGTTTATAACACTTGTAATCTTAAAATCGACGAAACGTTAATATTTACTTTCATTATTAGACTTAACGTTTTCATACTGTGAATACATTTATGACCAAGTAAAACTATTTGTCGGTACGTATTAGAAGCTAAGGCGAATACCGTAAATATGAAAAATATAAATTTTTAAAAGCGAACGCCTAAACGCGCGACCAATAATAACGACTTCAAATAAACGTCCGTTGTCTAAATGATACTAAATTACGCGTATACTATAAAATGTAAGTCGTCATCATTTCTCTCGCCTCTATCCCATCTATTTGGGGTCGGCCAATACTATAAAATGTAAGTCTTGTAGCATAATTTAACAACGGTTCGCGATTATTGAGATAATTAAAATATCGTTATTTCGTAGCGCAAACTTCCCCTCCCCCCCGAAATAACCGAAAAATAATTAGTAAAGGCGATAATTTGATCGCTATTAAATACTGACCGTTACTAGAGCGTAATAAATAGGGTAGAATATTTCGATTTAATATTGGCCGTTATTAACATTTTTTTTTCGGGAAAAAATTCTAGCGAACCGTGATATTCGTAAATTTTGTGTATTTAGCGATGTCCAACGCGATGGGACCCGAAGATTATTGTAAAGCCACAGCTGTCACTCAAACTGGCGCAATCAACACCGTCGGATACCCTACCAATATGAACCAATCAAGTAATAATTACAAACACTGCGCGAACGCGTTGTCTTTATTTCCGAGGTTACGATAACGATTTTCCTTAATAATCCGTTACCGATAATTCAATTAACGTCAGCCGATCGAATACCTTTTAATATTGAACGCGTTCACGGTAATCAATTATGGCGGAATGTCGCTTTTAGTAAGGGATACACGACTATTTGCTCGCCAAACATTCCGCGCGTTTATTATGAAGTAATTCCAACGAACACGTCGGAAAGTTGTATTACGACGACAAACGTTATACGTTATCCAATACGAAGAAAACGTAAATCGATATAAACACCGGACGTGTTAATGCGGCCGTTTCACTACGTCGCGTTTACAATAATATTACGGTCGATTTCGTTTCGTATAAAATTCCAAACGTTATCGCGACAAGTTCGCCGTTTATGTACAGTCGTATTAAGAACCATACCGACTATTATTATTATCCACCTCGATATATACTGCGTCGGGTTGACGTTCATTCATTCGCGTTATCGTCGTTCGTAGGCCGGTCGTTTATCGGTTAAATTTCTCGTCCAAGTCGTTCCTCAAGCCCGAGATCAATTATCGTTCGATGATAATCCGCTCCTAGAGTTTACGTCCGCCGTAGATAATTTTTAACGCCGTCGACAAGAATCACTTTTGACTTTGGCTTATACCCGTGCAATATATACATGTCCGTAGTACCATTTCACGATAGCGATATTAATTCGATATTAGCGTTATTGCGCGCGAAATAATTTCTATTCTAACGATTATTGTAATTAACGCGACGAAAAGTTAAAACCCTATCGAATAGACATGGTCCATTATGCGAGTAACGCGCGTAATTTTATTGTATCGGGAAATGTGGGTGGGAAGTCTGCGCTTCCAACGTAATCAGTCGCCAGTTTGCTCCGAGCAGTGAGAGTGGAAGATCGCCGATGAACCACGTTCTGGACGCCCAACAATGGCCAAAACCGACGAAAACGTGAATCGTGTGCGTGAAGTTGTACGTTCCGACCGTCCATTGAGCATCCAACACAAATCGGCTGACACCCTAAACGTGTCCACATTAGTGGTACACGGGATAGTGACCGAGGGGTACGCAAAGTGTGCGCGAAACTTGCGCCGAAAGTGTTGACGGAAGGCCGGAAAGAAATTCGAATTTCGAAGTTGCCTGCTCCCAGCCACACGGCCTTTATCGTTACCAACTTTCTGGCCCGTAACGATACGCCGGTGGTCTCCCAACCCCATTACAGTCCCGACGTGGCCTCGTGCGACTTTTATTCCGTTTCCCCGACTAAAGAGAAAGCCGAAAGGAAAGCACCGGGGGTCCGCGGCAATCGTCCAAAAGCATGTTACAGCGTTCCTAAGAGACATTCCCGTCGAGGAATTTTAGGGTGCTTTCCAGGCCTAGCGCACTCGTCTCCGCAAGTGTATTGCCGCTGGGGGAGAGAATTTTGAAAAATTTTAAGCGTTTATACCGGTACGATTAATACTTCTATTTTTTCCAGAAAGGCGCGTTACTTTTATAATGGACCGTTTATTATCCGGATTCAAATTCTCCATATAGTTGGTTAACGATTAACTCGCTTATTCGCGAAGTTATTGAGTCTGACAAAATACATCATACACGTGGTTCTTATTTCAGCTATTCCCAATGTTCAATACCCGTTTCAGTATTTGGATTCCAATTCGACAGCTAAATCTTCGTCTTCCGGAGGAAGCCTTTATTTCACGAGCGACAACGCGTTTAGTTTTGGTCAAAACCCGCCGGGTAACGGTATATAGAACGTTCGATAAATAAGATTCCCTTCGACGCGGTAAAAACATGAAAATAATATCGCGACGCGTTCAACGGACGGAAGAGGACACTAATTCGCGAACGTCGCGTAATTAGTATTCGAAAATAGCGCGGGGAGACAGCCGTCGTTTACGATAACTGTTATATTTCGAAACCCGCCCGAATAGTTCGAATATACATTCGTCTTAATATTATTCCGCGACGTACACCGGACGAAATAAATTGAACAATATAATCAACGTACGAGTGAAAATGTATATTGGTCGGCGTAAGGACAATACGCTTCGTAAAATCCGTTTGTATCGGTAACACGTTAGAAAAAATCAATTAGTTAACCGTAATTACGTACCACGTGTTTATTATTGTTTTAAAAAAACTCGTAGATAATAAAACGAGTAATGTGTCGAACGCGTATCAATACCGACAATTGTCCAGCTCCCGGTGTCGTTTATATTCTATTTAATAATTAAATCCCTTAAAATAATCGAATCCGACACGTCGTTTTTCTTAGTACTTCCCGACGCTCGATACCCGTTTCCGAATTGGGACTGGAACCAAAGGTCCGGATCTTTGTCGTCTGGAGGAAATATCAATCCCACCACGAACGAGTTTAGCCAAAATTCAACGGGTAAACGACGAACAGCGTATTAAATAGAAAACAATTTCCCTTCGTAGTTATATGTAAATTAGTCGTCTAATAGAATATCGAAATACATTCGACGAGGGAGAGGGATTGATAATTACGATACCCGATAAAATATTAGTTACCTCCGTTCGAACGTAATATTTGATCGCGTCGTATATTTATTCAAATAGTATTCACGGACGAAGACCTAGAGCGGTATTTAATGGAAAACCCAGCCACGGAACCGAACACTATTGGACAAGATATAAATCCCATGGACACGCACCAGTTCAACTATGGCCTAAACCCATCGGGTTACGATTGATTACTTACGATTACTTAATATTTTAGTTTCAAACGTCTTTTCCACGTCACCTTCTGTTACTTACTATACGCGTCGCTTTTCATAATTATTTCTAATAACGTATCTGAACGGTTAACGTCCGTCGTTAATAATTGACGTAATTCTCTGGCGAAGTAAATTTCTGATAATTCGCTAAACAATTTGTCGGCGAAAAACAAACGTTCGACGAATTATTAATTAATTAATTATCACGTAACGTAATTCTTATCTCTAATTACGTAGGAACACTAGGATACGATTCATATTACAATCTGAATTCAGGTATCAACGTACCATTACCAAATGTCTATACTGATGACCAAAATATCACTAGTTCCTTTAGTCAACAATCATTCGGCGTATACCAACCAGGTAAAGAAGACTCGTTGTTTTATAGAAATATAATATTATTAGCGCTCCGAATTTTAAACGTAAATCATGAAATACGTTAAACAAATTTCGGGGACACTTATGTCTGTAAAGTGTTTAACACGAACTAATCGAATACGACGGAATATTTTTGATCGACGTAAAAATTATACGTTTTATACAATATGGTCGTTTTTCTTTATGTTCCCCACCAAAACGTCGTATTGAATGGGTATATTAAGAAAAGTTCGCCGAAAATTATAATTCGTAAAACTACGCCGTTCGATATCGAATTTTATCTATAGTTGTATTCACCGCGAATTCATTCGACTTAAGAAATATTTTCTTATTCGTATTTTTTTTTTTTAGATCCTTACAATATCCAAGCTCAAGAACAATCTATGAATTTCACCCCAGATATGGGTTCTACAAACGTGGGCGGCAATTACTACACCGATGCCACGAATCAGTTACAATTTGGCTACGATCCATCGCGTAATAATATCATAAATACCACGGAACGACTAGGCCCTCGAGTTATTTTCCAATATAACGTGTGGACGCTACCGATTTGTTGTTCGGGAAACGTTTATCAATTTTAAACGATTCCGGTTTCGTCTCTAAATGATAATTCGTCGATAACGTAAAATACCCGTAACTAAACTTTAAATCCCGTAACGATTATAAATCGACAATTTCCCAACATTTTCGTACATCTTGCGCATAATGGTTTTAAAAGCGACGTTATTTATGCCTAATTCGTAGGTCTACCGTCGTAAATAATTACTTATTTGTTTTAGACGTACAATATTCGCCACAGTTTCTAAATAATCCAGAAGTTCCATTCACGCCGTCTTCGTTTCTTGACCTACCGGATGAAGGTAATTTTTATGATCCATATTATAACCCTCACCCCGATAACGATTTATTAATACACCACGATCTACCGTGTATATTTTCGGAGTAACCGTAACGTCATAATTTGATACTAAATTATATTTTTCGTCTACAGTAGCTTTGAATTGTTTCTATTATAATAATTATCCGTTATACCGCTTTCGAACATTTCTCGTTAATTGGACACGTTTACCGTTTAATTTTCGGAATTTCAAATTTAATTTTACCCGCTGAATAAAATTAGCTTAATATCTGTTGATACTCCAATATATTCTTCAAATACGTTCGCGGGATATCGATTGTATTTCTATGAAAAGTTACCGTAAATCGGTTAATAGATTCATTTTCGGTGACAATTCGTACGTTAATCGATAAATTATCTACCCTTCTCATTTGTGATCCATGCTAATCGTAGCTCCGTCATTGCGAATAATAAAATTTTTTTTTTTTAGATAGTCAATATCAGGCGCAGACTCCAAACGTTCCAGATACTCCATTCACGCCGTCTTCATTTTTTAATCCACCGAACCAAGACAATTATTATGATCCTTATTATGATCCTTATTATAAACCCCCTAATGACCCTTAAATTATGACGATACGTCCACCGTGTATGTTTTCGGATACAACTAAACGTACCGCTTCGACATTAAATTGTCTTCTTCGTTTATATTAGCTTTAATAATTGTTCAATAATCGTAACTAATATAATATTTACAATTGTAGTGATAGTCTATTATATCGTTTTCGAGCGCACGTTTCTCGTTAATTGAGCGCGTTAACCGTTAAATTTGTCAACTTTCCAATTTATTAATTAAATTATTTTAATATTTTTTGGATTCGTTAAATTTGCTTTTGACCTCTGATTAAATTTAATTAAATATTATTCGTATTTATATAAATATATTCTTCGTATCGTATACCGTCAACAGATTAGCTGTCGGCGATTATTATATATTATTATACGTTAATCGACGAATCCGTCTACTTTTCGCTTAATGTAATTCACGCTTATGGTAAATTTCGAAATATTTTTAAAAACGCCGTTCGTTTTGTAATTATCTAGTCGCTCAAGTTTCTCATCTCGGACCTTTTTAAATGCGCGTTAAATTATCTGCCCTTATCTGGAATGTTCTTCGCCAGTAATTTGAAATTGTTCCAAGTACCTTTTTATTTCGATTCGAACGTTTTAGTCCACTATAATCCGAAACCTATTCGAACTATTCGTTCGCGGTGTAATTCCGATAAATATTAAGTAACGCGAGGATATTAACTATATCGGCTTCGGAATCGCGTCTGATTTTAATTACCGTATCGATGAATATCAATACGTTTAAGGCTTAGCGGCATTTTTCCGCTTTAAGTAAACGTTTTACGAAACATTTTTTTATCGTTAAAATCGACGATTTTCAAGCACTAACTAACCGTCAAATCTTATAATATTATATAAATTGTTCGTAAATTGTACAACTAATTTTCCGCGTGATAACCAATTGTTATTTAACTCGGTGTTTACTTATTAAACGTTACTTTTTTATTAATATTATTATTATTATTTACGAATTTCTATCGCTCGATCCGAATTTATTTGTCTTTCATTTCTTACGTTACTGAAACGTTGTAATATATAATTTGTCTCGTATTAACGAAAAAAAAATAATAAATTTATTTATTAAATAAATCGCGTTTTGAAAATACGTCGACGAAAAATGTCGTATGTTCATTAAGTATATCATTCACAAGCGCGATATTGACGTTACATATAATAACGTAATTATTCATATAATTCGAATAATTGCCTCTTACATTTCCACGTTCGTGCGCCGCCTCCCTTTTCCTTCCAATATGATTGGTACTAGCCAATTCCTCCTACACTAATCGTCTATAATTTTCCCTTCGGCGATTAACTTATTTACTGAACTTCTTCTTGGGCCAACGTATGCCCACACACCCCACTACTTATCACGCGTCTACTGGGTTTGCCATCCGGTTCGTTCCTCTTTTATTATACCTAATCGCGCTCCAAACTCCGCAACGTTACACTAAATTCAACGTGCCTAAATCCCGTTTGAACAATTGTTAATTATACGCGCGTCGTTGAAATGTACGAAGAAAATAAAATAATATCGCGTTAATGAAACAAATAATGCGAAACACGTTAACGAAAAATAATGCGACCGCCAGTCAAATAATAAACGTGGAACAATTTTGTTTCGGTCTGAATAAATATACCGTTCGCCTGTTGTTTGCTCACGACCACATTTGCTCGTAATCCGCGTATTCGCAGTCAGACGAGAATTGAAAAGTAGATTTTGTCCCGCGCCGGAAAATTATTTACAATACCTTTAAAACGTATCGTTTTCGATAAGGCAATTTTATAAAATGAAGTTTCCGCGTACTCTCAACACCAATAAATATAATAAACTTTCTTATAATTTTTAATACATAAACTATCATTAGTTGTAACGTCTCTTTTTCTTTTATTTTTGGATCTTGTATGTAAGGGAAACATGTTTACGGCATAGATATTATTAGTGTTCTCTAAGTACTCAAAATATAATACAACCTTAGGCATAGATTATGTTTTGACAATATCGTACTCCTAATAAACTACTTACGGCGTTCAAAATCATTTTTTTAATGTTAATACGTTGTTTTCCGTTTGCAAATTATAACGAAACCCAAAAATCTCTCTCAAATTATCCCGCTCGATCCAATATCTACAACACCCGCTGATCGTAAAAGTGTTTTTTTAAATAATTAATTTAGTTTTATATTCTATTTACGAATATTGCAATACGTAGAACGACTGTTCGAACGATCGTGAATAAAATTCTGATAGCAAAATTAATCTAATCGACGTCTTTATTTGGGTAATATTTTCTAAATTTGCGAAAACCCCGAGAAAATTGTCTACGAATTTGATTTTTCGAAACGAAATTTCGTTTTGCTATAAAAATACCAAAAATGATTTCGAGAAACATTTCGTGTTTCTTTATTTCTTTTAAAGGAACACGACGTTTCTCGTTGATTTATAGGAAAATTAATACAGCGCGGAAAAAAACGGATCTAAAATTAGACGCGCGAGATTAAATGAGTATGTTAATACGTGATGGAATTTCGGAAATCCGTCGAAGTATTTAAAAGATTATAGATCTCTTCCTCCTTCTTTCTCAAAAAATTCCCCTTCACTCGCCCCTGGGGTGTGCTAAATGAACGCGCTAGACAAAAAATGATTAGAATTTGTATTGTTTATATAACCAACTCGACTTCCTCAAAGTTGAACCATTATTTCCGACTATAGAACCGGTACGTAATATTCATTTTTCGTATTAATCGCTGATAATTGCTATTTCGAAATTTCGAAAAAACGTCTACGTTTTTGATCATTTACACGAAGTATTCGATATACGCACGACGTTTATTCGTCTAGGCGAATAGTAAATTATAAACGATACATTATATTGGAAGCGAGATGCGGCCTGCGCAGACCGATTCGTGGCCACATTTCACCTAGTCCGGCGAATTTCGAAGCGTCGACAACTTTTTACTAGATCGTCGAAATAATATTAAATATATATACCGTTTTCGTTCGTTTTTAATACCGAAACGTGTTTAGATCGCGAAAAAAAAAGTTTATACGCGCGGGCGAATAGAAAAGTTGCCCGTAATGTTTGATAATTCGTCACCGCGTTCTGAACGAATGACGCGCGTCCGTATTTAACGTCATATTTGGCGAAGTCGTTTTTTTTTCCAATTTAAATGCCGCGAATTACGTATATGCGTTATTTACGCGTTTCGCGTTCCGAGTCGGGTTGAACAACGCCTATCGATGTAACGAGGTTTGTTTCTTTTCGTTTCGTCCACGAACTATATAAGCCTTTTCGTGCGCAAAGCGCGCCCGGACGGGTGCCGCTGTTTAATTACGCGCCGGGACGGCAACGTTTATATTATTCTACGCGTCGAACGGGCGGAATAATATCGTTTCAAATTTCGCGAAACTATTCGCCACGTTTTAATCGGCTTTACCGATTGTATCTCGACTATGTTTATTCGTCTGCCGGCAAAGCGTAATACGTAACGTACCAATTGTTTACACGAAACCATATTTCTTCGAAATTCGTAAAATTGCGATTGAAAATCGGTCCGATCAAATGTCACTTTGTATAATCGTACCATAAAAATAATTGACATGAGCTCTACTAATGAAACTAACGTTTACGCTTTAGCGATAATTTTTATAATCATCGTCGTCGACAACTCTAAAGCTAACGGTAAATATGAATCGTAAAATTAATCGGTTAGAAAACGTTAGGCCGCCGTAATATGTACCGTTAAATGTAAAATTTAAGACCTGTCGTGTCGATCGAGCATTTACGACGACATTTTTTCTGCCAATTTCGTTTATTTCGTATTGGATTCATAAACGCTCGTACGGCGCGGTAACGAATAACCGAAAATAAAAAAAGCCCCGTAACCGAAATTCCAGATATTCGTCCTGACGCTTTAAACGAGTCGAACGGTTATTTCGAATAGAAAATTATTCTCAAGCCTTCCGACGGACTTCGCGGGCAAGACGAACGACCAACGAATAATTTTCTCCGAAAAAATGTCGTCTCTGAAATTGTCGTACGAAACATCCCGCGAAGATTCGACGATCGCTATCGTCGTTCGTATACGTTTAACGGGTTTTCATTTTATTTCACAAAAATTCATTCCCGAAATCGCGGACGCTTCGCGAATTAATTTTTCTAAAAGTTTAGCGTTAACATTTTTTTTTTTTTTAATAGTCGTCGATTTTCTTTAATTATCTTCTAAATGTAAACGCTCGTTATAAACGATATTGATTTACGGCGGTTTTTCTTCGACCAAAGAACGTGTGCGCGTGATTAAATAATCGTACGCGTATACGATCGAAATACCAAATTCTAACGATAACGTTTGTTTTCTTCAAATTTTATTCCAGAATGCTTAAGTAAGCCCGTCGATTAACTATTTACAAAATCGCTACCTGACTGCAACGCGTTACAAATTACGGTCGGGCCAATAGCGTGTACGGTATAACGAAGGACGTCCGTATTTCTCCGTCGTACATCGACGTGTATAGCCGACGTGGATTACACGTCGACCCTCCAATTTCGTTCGCTTTTACTTCGATTATTCACCGCGGGCAAAACCGGACGTCGTCCCGTCAGTGTTCGTCTAGCCCGTAATAACGTTTGTTTTTTTAACGATTCCGTCGAGTCCGTGACGAAAGCGGACGTCCTTTGAACGTCCAGCGCGTCACTCGTCAATCCGCTCGTCAAACGGAAAACCGCTCGTCGAAACGATCGTCGTAGTGAACCACGTGGCCTTTCGTTTCCGTACATTCTGGTGTTACGTGAGACGAGCTAAATTATATTAGTTTCGCGAGAAATTGACCGGAGAATGTTTGGCGTCGATGTACGTAAACATCCGCCGATAAGTTTCGAATAAACCCGGCGCCGATATAATCGTCGCAATAACGGCGTAACGTTCCAGTCAGGTCCATTCTTGGTAATAATTATAATTGTATCGTTTAGATCAAATCACGTTCCTCGGAGGATTCGACAGTTAGTATTTACGGAACGGTTCAATATTTATTTACGATTACGTAGCGCGCGTGTTTGTAAAAAAAAAAATGGCGGTTACGGTGTAGTTAGTGATTTCTAAAAGATCGCCGTAATCGTACACATACGCCGATATTTTACTCGATCGAGTTTTACGAAATATCGATCGCCGGTATTTTTAATTCGCGCGTCGTTTAAACAATCGTGTTATTTTCACATTTGCAGTCGATTGCGACGCGGAACAAGCGTTTAATTACGCGTACTTCCACCGTGAGTGATTATTATATTTCGTCAAATCCAACGCGCCGTCGCGCCGATGGGTCTAATTAATGTTTTTCGAACGTTACCCGTCTTTCGCTATTCAAGTCGATTAGCGGACGACGGTCGTATTAGAAACCGGAACCGGAATTGTCTACTGTCGATTACGTTTCGTCCGAATTTTTGACGCGTTCTTTGAACGAAAAAGGAATAAGACCCGTGCGTTCTCGATACACCCCGTTTGCTTCATACGCGTTTCGTATAGGTCCTAAGAACCTAGTTTGTCCTAATTGAAAACGTGTTAAGAGTCGAAACGTCGTAACGCACAAAATGCTATCGGAAGCCGTTTCTGTTTCCGTGCCGCGTCGTAATTGACGTCGAAAAATATTATTCGTATTTCCCAATTTCATCAGTCCCGAGGAGGAAATTACGAAAATGGCGCTGAAACTCGGAACAAAAAAAAAAATACGAGGGAATGAACAACGTACAAAGGCGGGGGGAGGGGAGACACCGATTGTCGCGAAAACTATAGTCGTTTGATTGGTGGAGTAGCTCGCGGTAAATATTCGTAGTAAATATACGACGATTACGCGAATGTTAATTAAACGCGAAATAAAAATCTCCGCCCGGCGTATATGAATAAAACCGTATTCAGACGAACGTATAGTTATAATTTTTTTCTTCAGTCAACCATCGTAACACAATCGAAGAACACAAAGGTAACTACCATTACTTCGTAGCCATATAACCAATATTCTTTCAACGTTACGTTCAATGGCCACGTACAAACGAACGAGCGGAAAATATCGTGTTTTTCGCGTTCTCGTCGCCACCGATGCAACCACCCGGAGTACGCTAAACGTTCGGGAATATATAACGCCGCTAACGCGCGAATACGTATTTTCTAGAGATTTTACGTCAATATTTCGAAAATCTCTATATTACGGCTATTTTGGGTAAGCTACGTTATTGTAACTTGACACAAATATAAATCGAGTGTCTACTATCAGTTTTACTGTAAGATCCGTCGTATACAAGAACCGAAGCGCTCGAAATTAAATTATTCGATTTTTAGTTTACAAAAAAAACATGCTACAGGATCCAACAGATTGGTGTTTGATGAACATATTAGGTTCGTATTGACTTTTGATACGTCTACTTCGCTATTTTAGTTAATACTATTTAGTGTGTGTATGTGCACGCGCGTTATAATCAATCAGTGAATGACCGATTAAAATTTAAAGCGCTTGTTGATTATACAATTAGTCATAAGTAATGAAAAATTCGCCATATACGGAGTTTTAAGCCAATCGGCAAACGTTTTTAAATTACGTTCGACGCGTTCGTTTGTAAACTAAGAACGATTGCGTCGTATCACGCGAGCCCCGTGATTTTTAATTGTGAACACGCGTAACGATAGAAATACTTTTATCTTAGAAATCGAAACCAAAACGAAGCCCGAGAATAAAGCAGAAAAATGCAAAGGTAATTGCCAATAACAGGGTACCGTATACATCGTAGAATTGTTAACGACATTAACCGGACATACGTTAACGTTTAATTATGTACCGTATTTACGCCGATTACTTACGACCGGAACGATACGAACACGTTATTAAACTCGTCCTATACGCTTTACACGCGGGTGACTGATTCATATATAACTCGCGATTCGATAATACTACGTACGTAATTATTCGCCGAGTCATTTTTTAATATATTCTTGACCGTCTTAAATGGTATACGTGAGTACGTCTCGAGA
>JAIPRN010003494.1:0-21026 GCA_025469175.1 Geopemphigus sp. TES_GeoC_2020 | reverse complement strand
TTTTATTTCGCCGGCCCGTTGTCCAGAAGCGAACGTTTCAGTCGTTTTCCTTTTGTTTTCGGCACTAATATAAATATAAATTATATTATTCGGTTAAATTTAGTGAAGATTCGCCATTACTACTTGAGGTTTAGCGAGACGGACGTCGGTTTTATTTCTTCAAAAATACTACGGCCACTAGTTACGTTTTTTTTTCGTTATTCATTCTGTATTATAATCGTAGATTGTATATTCCATTTATTATTTCTGTAATTCATACAGGAAATGGTGGAAACGGTAAATATGTGTTACTATACGAGCACTGGACCACGGGGTTCGGTAATTTTAATTGCTTGTCCTATTTTTTATTATATAAATACGCGGTATTTAATCCAAAAATAATCGTTTACTTTTCGATAATGTAAATCAAACACCACTCTGGTATACTAAGAATTGTCGTATTCATACAATTATACTTATTACTTTCGACGAAACATATGACGAGAAATTCCGAATTTAAGAACCAATATTAACAACTCTTTTGCAAATCCGTTTTAAAGTTCACGCGTAAATATGTAACGTAACTTATCCCCTCTCCAAAAAAAAACTTTCCAGATATAATAATAATATAAGATATAATACAAGATTTAAAATTTAGAACTATTTTCGCACTGTCCTAAACGCTTCGTCGTATGTTCGAAGTGAAACATTACGCGACGACCTCCACTTTCTCACAATGAGCGAAACAGTGTTAAAGTTTACAACAAAAGATTTCGAAACTATTTCCTAAAACATCAAAATCCACTTATTTCTAACATCCATACTATCCTGTAACCTCCGCGAAAATTCTCGCAGCTGACTTAAACGAAAATGATGTTCATACGCACGCAATTTTAACTTATTCACTGTATAGACGTATATATATGTGATAGTAACCATTTCGGTGTAGTATTTTATATTCGCTTCTTCTGACGCTTTAATTTTCACATCATTATTTCGCACTTTAAATGTGTATGCATAAAAAAAAATGTATAAGTTTCGTTAAAATTCTAAACGAATCGAGGTGAGATGTTACGGATTTATGAATTCGTGATTTTTTTTTAATTATATCGTCGGCAGAGAATGGAAAAGGTTCTATAATGTCATTTTTCGAAAATGTAACTCTCGTCAATTATTATGTATCGGAAGATTTGCGATTTTTGGAAGTCCATATTGATGTTTCTAATGTTGTTGAATGATATTCGTAGTGTTGAGAGGTCGTAGAAATAACAAATGTATTCGTTCCCATATATCTCGTAATATAAAACTGTCGAAAGTAATTTTGTCGAATAAAGAGGTTTCGTGATTAGTATAATTCGATAACATATTTATACGATATTATGACTTGTTAATATTGTGTTTCCTAATTGCCGTGTTTACAGTGTGTGATGACGACATGAAATAATGACGTTTTCCCAAAAACTCGTCTGCGATCACGCAATTTTCGTTTTTGTTTTCTCAGACACGAAGAATTTTTTAATTAAAATATTATTAGGAATACGTCCATAAATTATATCGAGTACCTAATATAAATTGTTATAATAATGAGTCTCCGACGCAAACACGCCAAATTTTGTCGAAATTGACGAGTCGATAGTATCACTAGGTACGCCTGAAAAGTTCATTTAGTTTTTATGAATGTTTATAGAAATGTTTAAAAAAATTTTGTGTTGAAACAAATTGTACAATTATTGTTTCGAAGAGAAAATGGTCCTTAACGCGTAATGTAAAATTGCGTTTCGATTTTACCCAGACGTTTTCGAGATTATAAGTCGAAAATTAATACGTTTGACCATCGTGCGATATATATTTACAGAATTATCGCGACTTCGAATCTATAGATTACCTTTTGAGAAAAGATGGTCAATTGATTCGTCGGAATGGTTTAAATTCGAAAAGTTCGCTTCAAGAGGCTTCTGCGTGTAAAAGTTTTTAAAACTCCGTATTATTCTACCTACACACTATCGTGTTACGAATAATTCCAATCAATTTTTTCTCCCAATAGATAACTCCGTAAGAATAAAAGTCTTCAATTATAACGTAGGCTGAACCGAACTGTTCGAAATATAAAACAAGTTTTGTTCAAAATTCTAAGTCGCGTTTCCTGAACAATTTCAATTACGAACGGGGGTCCTTTTCGTCCTTAGGTGTTGATGATATAATCGATAGCCGCTATGTTTCCCGTTAGAAAGTGTACTTCAAAGTATAAAATTTTTTCGACGTTTTCCTGTACGTGAATTTCCTGTACGCGCTGTACCATACAAACAAACGACGTTGTCCAATGATTTTTTTATTAACCGTACGAATTATACGTTTTTCAAATATTGTTTCGATATTTTTTAATTATATAATAATATAAGTACATTTGTTAGCAATAATAACATTTTCAGCTTAAATTGTTTTACGTCAGGTTTTTTTAGAATTTTCGGGATGCAAAATCGTACGTTCGTAAAAATAAGAAAAAAATTACCGGGGTATAAAAAACAAAAACGGCGCGATTGTCTGTGACGCGATTCAATTTATATATTATATATAGTGCCTATAATTTAACGAAAACGTTTATCGCGCGTATATGGAGTTATCACGTCGTTTTATCGGCGAACTTTTGTAGAAAACGCGACGCCTAAGTACTGCCTCGGCATCGGGACGAGTGGCGGTCTGATGGTGGCGTGGTTTGGACTGGGTATGTGGTAGGGGTAAGTAGGGATCGCGTTTTCGCGTGCACGTTAAATCTCCCCCAGAGGGGTCGAACGTGATCAACAAGTGCGATTATGCGGCCCACCGCCGTCTCCCTCGTTCGCCACTACTCTCGTCATTTCATTTCGTTCTATTTTCGGCGTTGATTATTTATTATGTTCTTTTGTTAGAAACTCGTACGCTCCAAGAGACGAGACCACGTAATTACTGTAACGCGGTGGCGGTGGCGACGATCGGCATTGTCGACTGACAGAAGTATATTGTAATTGCGCTTATATTTGCATAGGACTGTGACATCGTCGTCGTCATAATCACCTCCGTTCGTAGACCGTCCAAAGTTTCGTTTGGTATATGGTGGCGAGAAGAGCCCGTCCGAATACTACGATATTGTTATACGCTGTACGTAATTCGTTAGGGACGTTTGAACGAAACGCATTCATTGTCGAACAATGTCCGTCGTTACGCGAACAATAATTGTCATAACGAACGAAATAACGAGACTCTATTGCCGTTAGAGACGTTCCGAAAAACGAAATACATCGTAATAACGGCGATAACGTTTTTATATAAAATTCTAATAAGACTCCTAGGTAAAAATTATTGAATAATTTGCAAGTCCTAGATGGCAAAAGGTTAATTTCGAAAATGGACGAAGTATTCAGAAGGGATAGTGTATATGTTTACGACAATATTCGAGCGCCGAAACAATTTCGTTATATGTGATATACTATATGTGCGTAGTCGCGTAATTTATGTACTTTGTACTTTAAATACTTCGTATTCGATTTAATTCAACTCTGTGACAACTAATCATAGTGATAAATAGTACACGTGAATTTTCCGCTACCAGTTGCACGCGCTTGTCAACACTGAACAAAGTAGATATTTTTGATACAAAAAAACAACCCGTATATAGAAACTTTCACGGAAATCGGTCGAGCGGTATAGGAAAAACCGCGTAGGTAACACAAATGTTTATTTTTACGCGTATATAGAAGACGTATCAAGTACGCTATTTTTTATAATGAAATATACCGTATTTAATATAATATAGCGTAGATTGCCGCTTTTCCGTTTCCTAGAATGTATACGACGAGTAGGTGGCTCGTATTTAATAAAACTCGCCGTGCTGTTCGAGCAGCCCGAGAGTCGACAATAATAATAATAATTCGGGACTCGTAGCGATTCAGAAATAACGTCGATTAGCGCGAACGAGACACGAAATAAAATTTCGCGCGCGCCACGCGAATCGAATTATGGGCTCGTGAAATACCGACGGGCCGAAAATGCAAACGCCGAAACGACACATCCGTACTGTGGTTATCAAACTCCTCCTAGGCGTGCCGCGCGCGCGGCGTACGTATCGCGTACGCAATCAACGTATACCGGCCGTAATGTACGCGGTACGTGTGTTGTATATGGAAAGAGCGATTGTGCGTGCGCGGCGCACGTATGGGATAGAAACGCATTACCGCGATTGTTGCGGGTTTTCGGTGTTACGGGCAAAATCCTTCGAGTAATTCTCCTCTAACGATTATTTTTACGGATCGCGGAACGTCCCGAGTCTTTTTCTATCGGTCATTAGGGGCGCTATATCCGTCGCGAATTCATTTTGCACGACGCGAATGACCGAAATTGTTTTACGCTCCACTTTTCGGTGTCCTATTCACTTCCACCGCCGCGAACCGATTTCGTTTTCCGTTCCCCCTATCGTAAACGGCGCTCGACGGGGCTCTGATCGCGGTTTTCCGTCGGTTTTTCGTTCGTGGATCCGAAAATACGGCATTCCGTAACGTCATAGTAGTATATAGAGGTAATCGATCGTCGCCCGTCCACGTTGAATTTCGACCTGTAACCGTCGTTCCATTTTACGCTAAATACATACACGTACAGTGAACCGACAATAGTCAAACGAAATAATTAGTCTTGTAGTTGTCTAGTTTTTTCGGCCATTCCCGAATGTTCCATGACGCTACATTGGAACGCCGATTATTATCGTCATTGTTCCGGAGCGAAAATCCTGCGGCGGTACACGTCGGACGGACTTACGTAATAATTAACCGTACTACACGTGTTTCGCCGTTGTTCCTACGGCGATATTATTACGAGCCGATTGTCATCGGAACGCCACCGGTGATGTTCAATATTTTTTTTATTCATGGGATCGAGAAGAGGATGAGGTTAGAAGTATTACGAATATTCGATCGCCAATACGTCACGGATATTGCGACGCGTCGTACGAATTCACGAAGACGGTGATTCGAAATATCTTTTCCGGTTTTCATAGATGGACTCGTGGTCGTTATTCGTACGATATTGACACGTCGAATTCACTTTGAAATCAATTGACGTACGCGCGCGTCCTGTGGACGAAATAATCCCTAACGGTCTACACTATTCGAATACGGCTTGCTCCCGCAATATTCGTAAACTGCTAAAATATTTCTCGTGTCTTACGATATTGTTACGAATTCCACAAAATCACGCTGTTCTCCCAACTAGGGTCCACATCGCCAGTAGCGTATTGTACGAACACGCGCGTGTTTGTTTTTTTTTTTCGGCGGTTAGTTACTTCGATAACATTTACTTAGGGTTGTTTCACGCTCGACGACTACATTAATTTTTAGTAAACCTCGTTTATTGTATCCTATCGCCGTACCCGCGGTGACAAAATAATATCAAGCTGGACGGGACTCGTGCTAACCACTCGTTCATTTTTTACCCTCGCAAACGCATTCAATCAACTCGATTTCGATTCCGTATTTTCGCCGCCATTAACAATGGTGATAAATCATAAATGATAAATCAATTTCTTCGATTTCGTCACCGCTAGGGACACCCGTTACGCCGAATTGTATTTGTCGAATTTCGAATGTTTTGAACACGAAATGCGTACACGTTCGTTGTACGTGAACTATCGTAACGACATTCGCGAAGATTTATGTACGAAAATTTTAGGAAACAAACAAAAATTCGTCGAAACTTATAGGTAAACATATATATCTTTTGTACGGTTTGTATATTATCGTACTTATAAGGTATCGGCAACGTCGAAAGCTCATATTCATTTTCACGGAAAATTATTTTCGTTCACTTTCAGTTTGAACAATTAATACTATAATGTAGTTTGTTATTATTTAACATTATTCACGATAGTAAATATGAAATACTGTTAACTCCCAAATATAAACAAAGTTTGATTAATTTTGTCAGTCAGTGTATATTATTAGATTTCCTTATTTTTAAAATATTCATTTTCGACGACGAACTTAATATTATTTTTTTTACTCGAAAAATGGGACATAGCTAAAGGTGTCTTTAAAAGTTTTTCAATCTCGATGTAGGAAAATGAACACATTAAACGTAATTTCGTCCAACAGAATAAATTGATAAAATTGGGGAGGCGAAAGTGATTTTGATTTTTAATCGAATAACATTCTATATTACTTGGCTGATAGCGTCTGTTTTTATATCGCGCTATATCGCCGTATATTTAATATTTAAATATACGAGTACAAGGGGCCAAAACAAAAACCCGAAAAGCGAATAAAAAACGTTTTGGCGAAAGTGCGTAGACGTTTCCGTTTCGACGACGAGAAATAAGTCTTCCTCAAGCCTTCTACGAATAAAAAAAAAATAAACAAAACAAACAGAACTCGGTTTCTAGGAAAACCGGCGAACGTTGCGCGTCGTAATAATAGACGATATTACTATTGTTATTCACGCGGTCCTATATTCAGCGATAGGGACGTTGTTTCGAGTACGAGTATTTTAAAAACACACTTACCGCGTCTCGTGAACGTTTAAACGGAATGCTCGCGCTTTATAAAATACTTCGTTTTGTGAATACGATTTAAAATGAAAAACATCCGTAATCACGTGACGTACTTTTAAGTCCCGTCGCGACTACGGATTTCCATAACGTGTTCCTCGTACACAGAACAATAGTGTACCTATTGTGGCTGGACAATTTTTTAATCGTCCTCCGGGCCCGGGGTCGAGACATTTAGTTTCAAAACGTAAACAAATATTTTTTCTGTTACGATATAACGTCGTATATGGCCGACACAAACGCGTCTAAAACGGTTATACAAAACGTGAAAACAACGCCGGTCGATTTTTATAGTCGCATTTTCGTCAACAGACATTGGGGCGACGACCAACCGTTTCGTTGAACACGTATTTCAAACTCGACGTTGGCAACGCGCGAACTATTCGCGTATTTCACATTGGAAAATAAACGACGTACGTATTATTATGCCGGCCGTATCCGGTACATTCGTGCACGGATATCGGCGACGAGCAACAAGTCACGTGTACGGCTACGCTACTCGGGTAGCCACGTGTGTCTATAATAATATATTACAGACGTTATATTCCGTCGGCTTTTGTTACCATATTATTATTATCGTGAACGCGTGTGTTCTCCGATCCGTCGTTTTCGAGTACGATAGCGTCAGTGCCACCGTGTTTTTTCACATGGGGGTGTCCCGGGAAAATCGGGCGATTAGATCTATATCGGAAATTCCGAACGGTCGTTAACGTGAAAATTGAGGTACGAATACGATAGATTTCGATTCGATTTCTGTCTTTTCGTTAATTGAGTTGGCTGTTCCGTTACAATATCGAGAACATTTCGCGCCGGTTAAACGTTTAATCGTAAACTACGACGGTCATTCTTAGTCGACGCGTTTAACGTTCGTCGGGATTAGAACAGTTCCCGAATTAAACGTCACGGTTATTCGGTAACTCGGTGTCCTTTTACGAACTTTGAAAAATCGCGGAAGATCGACGATCAATTGTTGACATTTATTTGTTCTCGTAATTACAAAACGAATTCGAATAAATCTAAAACACGATAATCGTGACGCAGGGTTCCGGTAATAAAACGAAATTTCCGGAAAAAATGTTCGTGAATCGCGCAAAAATTATCGCATTTGTCCGATCTACATGGTACACCCTCTATAGGTCTAACCTACCTAACCATTAAAGTAATTTATATATATATATATGTAAATGTATATACAAAATAGATAATTTATATCCACGCACCGTCCGATAATTTTACAAATATATCTGGTATAAATCGTAGTGTATGTACACAGTCACACATACACACAAAGGTGTGTGACACGCGAAAATCCTCATTTAGTTTTTTCCGAATTTGTTGTCAATACCAACCACATAATCGAAGCATACGCCGTACGCCGAACAAGATGTAGGTTCAAACTCGCGTACTGTACGATTCGATTTTTTTATTGGTTATTATAACGTTTATATCGGTACCGTATAGTTTAAGGATCGGTTTAAATTTTCCCCTTCGATCGTTGTTATTATTGTTTCGCCCGATACGACAATTAACCCGGGCCTTGGTGACGGGGAATCGTCGCTGGTCGCCGTAACTATAAGCAGTGTCCCGGCAGCGAAAAAACGCCACGAATTGGGCGAGGGACGGAATCGGAGACACGATGGCGCTCGTCGCCGTCCCGATGATCGCCGTCGTTAACATTCATTTCGTTACACGTGGCGGCGAAATGTTGTCGCGCGGTTTGAGTATCGGCGCGTGCACTGTGCAGCTATCTGGAGGCGCACGAGCTATATATACACACACCGGGCGACGTAGTAAATATCGCGTACGGAATAGTACCATTATAGTCGGCGTACACGCGATCGCCCCCAACGTCCCGGCTCGCCTACCGTAATTTCCCCCGGGAACCTTTTGTCACTGGCCCATACAACTTCCCCGCCAGGCGATTGCCGTACCTCGCCAATCGCGAGACCGACCACCACCTCCACCACCGTCCCGACCCTTGACATTTCTCGTCCACAGTGCACCGTAATAACATACGCGCACGCACGCACGCCAACGTACTTATATATATATATATATATATATATATCCGGTCACTGGGAAATTTCCTATTTTCACCTCTCACCGCGGCGCCAAACAACGACAGTCATCTATGCGGTGAAACCCGCCGCAGAATAAAGAGTCGTCACGATCGTCGTCCCTTCGACCCTATATATATATATAGATACTCCTGTTCGTGTGAAGTATAGGTTTACTGGAATTGTAAAAAATAAAAAAAAATAAAACACGCCTCGCGAAATATTTATTATCCGGGCGGCTCTTTATTTACTTTTTCTCACCTCCCCTCCCCTCGTCACCACTAACTCCGTCGGTAGATTTTCGCCGACCCAACGCCTCCGAGACACGTCCGTCTATTGGTCGTGTACGTGTCGTCGTGCACGGCAACATATTGGCCTGTGTCGGCCGTGTTCGCGGTCTTTATTTCTATTTTGGTTGTTAAACGTAAAATTGCGAATACGGAACGTTTCGCGTAAATAACGCCATTAATTCCTTATAAAATCGCATGGTTTTTTTTTTTTTTTGTACGGCGGAATCTATAAGAATAACGCGTTAATTATGTACGAAACGTAACGCGCCAAACTTACCGCATTATTCGTGTGCACACTTGTGTACTTAACCCGGGTTGTCGGAGCGAACATTTTAAAACGAAAGCGTAAGTATTAAATTCCAAAGGGCGAAGAATTTCATATTTTGATTGTTGGCACAACGCAGTAGCGAACTTATGTACGTACGGCGTGTATGCAACTTTTCGTTTTATTAAATAAGCGTACGGTTTTCGAATAAAGTAACGTACGACGCGAATATCTCGTGCGTCGTTGTTCGAACGTCGGTTTCCGGGCATATTTCACGAGCTTCGCATATTTCTTAAGTTTTTTTCGAAAAGCGTCATCAATGGAGGCGTTCCCCGCTTTTCGTCGCCAGTTTAAATGTATAACATACGTTGGCACATTATTGCAACAGGCTTGATTTAAGTGATCAAATTTAACAAACGTTCTCGTCTCGCAACTCGACGATACACTTATTTGGGCTGCAATTGGATAATGCGTAGTAAAGGGACGCGCGTTAACGAGCCGTTCGGTTGTTTCGTAGAATACCGCTGACAATTGACGTGTGATCCGTTCCTAACATTTTCGGCAATTTCGCGCTCGCCCCATAGTTCGACTGAGTACATTCCGCAGCGAACTAAGAAACGCGATACATTTCAAGTCAATTTTCTTGACGGCCAATCCGAACGATAATCAAGCAACTAATAACGGCGCACTGCCTAATCAAATTATCCGTAAACGCGCCGACGACGTATTTGTAATCGTCGACGAAACGACGGATTTATTTTTTATTTACCGCAACGCCGTGGCCAAATCGGATCGGCGAGAATGTTCGTTTTCGAAAATGAAAAATCGCTTTGGAATTCGATTGGAGGATGGACCCGTTAATAGTCGTGATTCGAAATACGGATTTTAAAACTTATAGGAGAAATACGTGGAAAACGGGTACCCCCACCCTTCCCACAAAACACCGAAATTTACGTAAACCGGCTCTGAACGTTGATCTCGGGCTCCGACAATTTGTACTTTATTCGTGTTGATTATATTCCGTGCAATTAGCATACCGCAATAATAGACACGAGTATCGGCAATAATAACAATCTAAGTAAGTACGTAATTGGCCGAATACAAAGCTGAACGAGTTTACTAATTTGTTTATCTCCGTTACCTTAAATAAACGCGGAAGATATAAGTTAAAACCCGAGGTTATTTATATTTTTATGTTTAACTAAAAGAAAGTTAAAAAAAAAACACCCGACATCGTGTTTTTTTATAGTCTTCGATACCATCGCGTTTATTTTATCAAGCACTGTATTAACGATATACCGTGGCATTTGACGTTGCCTAATTAAACTCTATTTAGATACTTTCGTAATTATAATTAATTAATATTGTAATAATTAACTCAAAACAGGTTAACCGAAGAAGAAGAACAACATTTATTACGTTAAAAGTTAAAATTCCAAAGAATAAGCGAATTAATTAAAATTAACGCGACTTTTTAACTCGTTAGCGCCGAGCCCCGCCGTTTACGTGGCGTGTTGCTCGAAAATTGTTGTCGAACGTTGATAGCGCTTACATTTCACCACGCTCGTGCACTCACCATGTAAAAAGAGATAAACGAAAACGTCTACGCGTTTTCTTTTTGTCTTAAATATAGTATCCATAAACAGCGGACGGTAAATGATCGATTGATTATTACGTAAATTCGCTTAGCGCAATGTGTTCCGACGCATTTTCGAAATAAATAACTCGGCCCTTATAAACGAATAATTGTAGATTATGTTTTGGAACGTTTTTATGTTTTACAGGAGCAAAAATTTTGTCTCAATACGTATCCAATTATTCTATAACAATGTAAAAATAATAATAATAATAATAATATTATTATTATTATTACTACAAACTCGTCGGTTTTATGGTATTGATTTTTGTTTACTACCGACGAGAGTGTCATTTATGCAACGAGGCGAAAATTAAATTTGTTTTTACTGGCGTGTTTTGTTTCGAAATTCCGTTTTAAGGTACATTAAGACATACCTAAATTACGCGAAAAGAAAAAAATTTGTTTCTAACGACTTAAATGGATATTCACGTTTGACGCCCCGAAGAGAATATCACGTTTCATTCTTACTAAAATATAAAATGTCTCTACGCGAATTATACACACATACAATTTGCCCAAACTTTTATTTCTAACTGATGTAATAGTTTTTTTTTAGCGAATATCACGCGTACGCGATATCAACGTTATAGTTAGTACGTTCAATGTCTATAAATAATATTGTTTACGAAGACGGTTAATTGGGGTGTCGTTTAAGTATTTTTCTGACAAATTCGGTGCTATTGAAATGACGATAACAAAATTAGTGTATTTCTCTCCTCGCCTAACATATTTCGATTCCTAGCTACGATACTTACTGATTTCTGTACGTTATAATTTATACCGGATAATTAATGAAAAAACGCCGTTCCCGATTCATCGTAATCGGTTTGAAACAAAAACATAATCGTTTACGTAACTTTTATCGTTAAAGGAATTATTCGCGGCAAAACAAAAACGGATTAATGGCGACCGTTTCGTAATATCGTTCGCGACACCGTTATGGTTTTTTTTTTTTTGAGAAAGACCGCCATTTGTTTAAAAACAAAATGAAGGCTCTTCGAAAGTAAATTGGAATCGTTCCCAACGAACCGAACGAATGCACCGGCGTTGCACTAACCAAACATTTGGTTCCTATCACAGAGGTAATTCTATTTTTCGAATTTTAATCGAACACGATTATTTGTGCTGTGTTTTTTATCGAAATACGTTCAAGGCTGCGACAAATTTTTGTTCGTGTATTTACGAGACCGAGGTAAAGTAAGAAGTTCGTGGCGAATTTGGTTATGAAAAATGGTTAGCCAAAAGTTTCGTAAATTTTCCTCTGACGACGCTTCCAGACGTTGCGAAGTATTACACCAAACGTACACTCACTGACGCGTGATTTATAAAACGTAGACGATTTCTTCGGGAACCGTTTAGCGTGTCGCAAAGGTTTTGTGACCATTTCCAGCGAATAATTAAACGCCGTAACCACAGGTGTGCGTTCGAAATTCCCGTTCAATTAACGAACGCGTTCATAATTGATAACTGGACGGTCTAACAACCGTTCTATTATACACTTTACGAGTCTGTGTGTGTGTGTGCGCGTGCTCGTTATCGATATAGCCGCGCTTTTTCCTTGTGAACGACCTCCGTTCCGTAGGTACCTATTTGTGGTCGCCGTTGATACATACACTCGTGGCGATCCTTAAACGCCGGGACGTACTTAGTAGGCGGTTTGACGGCATATAAAGATCACTCGGATCGATCGAAGAACGATCGAAACTATACGCGAAAATAAAACGCGAACGAATTCGTTTTCTGGCGGGAATCTGGTGACGTATGCCGCGATACAAAGCCGTCGCTTATCAGCGCACGTCCGTCCATGTGTGGTATGTGTGTGTGTGTGTGTGTGTATGGCACGTGACGACGGTATTCGTGACGAACGGAAGAGACGCTTTTAAGAGTTCCGGGCGCGTCGGTTTTTATTACGTTTCGTCGATAGGACGGCGGGACACATAATATGCGTTATGCGACGTGAATGCGCCGCCACCGTCTGTCGTTCGCGTGTGTGCCGTCCGACCGACCGCGTAAAGCTCCGCCGCCGACGCGACTTCACTACATCATAATATGGCGCGTCCGTTCGGATTACGACGACGGGGCACGTGGACGCGCGGCCGGTACGTGAGACGTTTACGGTTTATTTTCCCGTACGCCCGCCGTTTTCGGACGCGTTGGGCGCCGACGGTGTATTATAACGTCCGCGCGATCGTCGTCACGTTTCCGCTTCGCACATTCGCCGCGACGGAACGTATGAGAAAAAAATAATGGGAACCTATTCGCCTGCCCAACACGCGCGCCCGTGACAAATAGGAACGCCTGAACGACGGACAATACTCCACCTTCGTCGCCGTAATCGAGATGACCGGACCGCGTTGTATTCTCGTCACTAACGAGAAACGTGTACCGCGATGTTGTCTCGTTATCCCGCCGTCGTAATTATTATAGCGGTTAAATATACCGGTCGCGTAATTATTGCCGCGATAAAAAGCGGCGTAGTTGTTATTATTTTTGTTTCTGGAAAAAGCATTCCCGTTCGCCCGATTATACCGAATAATTGTTAAACGATTATTTTATAGCCGCCGCGCCCGTGGTTACGGTAAATAAATTACGAAGGGGGAAATTTTTCTTTTTCTTTTCCTTCGTCTTATCTTTTTCCCTCAAATAATTATGCAGATTTCTTTGTCGCGCGTTATTTACACTCCGTCGCCCCCACGGCGATAATAAACCGTTAAAAAATATATTATCGCGTTTCGCGTTTTAAAATATTACCCTTAACGGAAACTCGTGTTTCCATTATAAACAACGGGTCGCGGCGGCAAATACTTCTTTTCAATCGTCAATATTTGTATCGGAAATACCGTAAACGTCGGAACGTGCCTCGGTCCCGATGTCATTATTTCTGTACGCAATCGCCATAGTTGTTGGCCGCCGTCTCCGATTATCCGATAGTCTCACACGTTTACGTTCGGAGCCCACCGAGTAATTCCGTATTTCGTATTATTCGGAATTGTTTTCGAATCTATTAATAGTATAACGGCATTTACGTTCGCAGCTCGTCGTTTCGTATCGTCAATTGTGTTGTTCTATGGCGTTTTTGTTTTTCGAACGAACTATCGAACGCGCTCGACATCCTTCGTAATCGACGATGGTACAAATTAATTTATCCACCGCGGGCGATTTTAATTGAATTATCGCTCAAAGTGTCCGTCGGACGAAGACGGATTTCGCGTTAATTTTTTATCGTTATTATTTCCGCGAATTCGAACACGACGACCTATATTATTACGACGTTTTTTTTTCGAATCGCGCTTTTAATTAATTTATAATACGGTGAATCTCGTGTCTAGAATTTGAGTGCGGAGTTGTCCCGCTAATTCCTTCCGGGAAACGCGAAACGCTATATTACTACGGCGGCGATAATAAAACGCGAAATGACCCGCGACACGTAACGTATGTTGTATCACGTGCCATGATATCACGAATAATTCGCTCGAGTACGTGTCGTATTTAGCGCGGGTCGTGTTTCTCCGGTAATTATAACGCGCGTATCGATATTACACACGCGACGAATAAAACGTATCGCCGAATCGTTGACCCTCGTTCGCCGGGCACCGCGTGAACGCAAAACCCCGAGATCGCGACGGATCTCCCGCGATGCTGCGTCAATCCCGACGATGCCGTACGAAATTTCGCTCGAGTGCGCGTTACCGATACGTTATTTCGGTGGTCGCCGTCGTGTTTATTGGCGACGGCGGCGGTAAATGGTTACTAGGCCCGCGGGGAACGGCCGGGAAGAAGACGGCGCGCCCGGATCGATAGCGCGACAAAGTGACTGAAAGTTTCGTGGGCGATACGGATAAGTTAACTCGTTCGGCACCTGTGGTTCGCCCACATCGAAATGACAAACACGCCGTCGTCGTCGTTGTCCGTGCCGTCGCTCGGTGCGAAGTTGCTTCCGGCGTTGCCGCGAAATCATTTTTCACCCTCCCGGGGCGCGGTCGACGGTCGTGCCCGCGCTCATTTTTCGAAACGCGTAGTTCGTAAACGTCTCCCCGACCGACATCTCGAAACCGAACAGAACAATGCGTAACACCGACCCGGCCGAATCGGGCAAATCGAGTATTCGTGCGCCCTTTCGAAATCGTTTGATTCGGTCGCCTGGGATCCGACAGACACCAGTATCAGGGTGGTGTTTGGAACTTCGCGAACCGTTTTCGAAACACATTATTAAACGGTACAAATTCGATAACGATCGGAATTTAAAACGATTTTCGTTATAATAGTCAAACGACGAAAATGACCGAGAAATGCTTACGTACATTTCGAAACGTGCGCTGACAATAATGAACTTGTGGCACAATGAAAAATACATTTCGAGAACTTTATAATATCCAAAGGGTCTATTTACACTCCGCGCGAGACCAAACGCGAGTTAAACAAATTTCATTTCCGACGCGTCGCTATTACGGAATATTCGTTACAAAGAAAAATCGTACGTTATTACGATCGCGTCGTTACTCGCTAGGGTTTTCTTTCGATAATTATTATTGGTTGGACCGGACGTCACGACAGTGTTTTGTCGCTCTTTTCTCGTCACGCGTAATTAAATCGCGACGAAAACGACGATGGAATGAAAGGTACCCGTATTCGAACGAAAAACTCGTTTATCGTCGTCCACGCGAACGGTTCGTACAACGCGCTTTTTTAACCATTTTACGTTTAAGACAACGATCGCGTACGTGGTATTGGGTTGTATAATATTGGCCGTACACTGCGGCAATACGTGTCTATCGTCCCGTAGGAGACTTTGGTAGCGACGGTTTCGCGTACTTTCGAACCACCGTCGACAAGCGCTCGAACAACAGCGTGTCGACCCATTAAACGTCTACTCGGTCGATCCGAACGATTTACCTTCGAGTTTGCAAACTCGCGGCGAATTACCGTTCTGAGTGGGCCACGCGACGTATAGACAAAGGGTCGTTGTGTGTGTGTGTGTGTGTGTATGACAGGACGTAAGGTTGGTCACGTAGGTACACTAACCGTGACATCGTTAAGAGGGTACACGGTCGTGTGTGTGTGTGTCGAACGGCGGAGACCGTAGATGACGGGTTCGTCGCATTACTTTTGGACCGGATACGGGACCGAATGAGTGGCGAGACGGCGAATACTCGAGGAAACACGGACGCGGCGGTTATGGAACGGGTAGGCGCGACGAGCGCGGTAAATACACGTGCCCCGAGCATGATACCTCTACTAGTTCGGCCGAGTTCCCCCGTGTCGGTGACATTTCTCGTTTGACCTTCTTGCCGACGACCCAAGCGCGCCGGGTTTCCCGGGCAATTAATTCGCCGTCGGTTGCGTGTGTCTCGTAAGGGACGCCGCGACCGTTTCCTTGCCCGTGTTATATACGTCGGCCGTCGCTATTACGCGTTATCGTTCGACGGCCGTGTTAAGCCGCCACCCCGGCGCGTTAATACATGGGACGGTGTTTTATGCCGTCCGTCCGACGGACAGATAATGTTCGACCGTCGGACGGCGACGAAATTAAATAAAACCGCGTCGCGTTTGTTTTTCCGCGCGCGCCGTCGTATAGCCAATAACCAATCCCGGCGTTTGTTCGATGTGTCTCCGCCGATCTCGACAAGGCGCACATAATCGTACCGGCGACGACAAACCGATTCGCTCGGGTCGTGCACCGGTGGTCGTCGATGAAAGTCCCTGGGAATGAAATGCCGACGACTTTTTTAGCCGTCCTACGCGGATTTTCACGTCGTTCGTTTCGTGTACGCGGATACTATTCACGGATTGTCGGCCGGTACTCTACGTACAAATGAATTTCTCGATTCTATCAGGCGCGTTTCCGTTTGTGTCGCCAACGAGTCGACTAAGCACATCTAACCAGGGGCATCACGGGTTCACCCACGAGTTAGACACACAATCCGACGGCGATTCATTCACGATTTACGATTTTATAACGAGTAGGTCCGTCGACGACGTTGAAAATGTCCCGAAATCGCGGGACGTCCGAAACGTCACGCGTTTGTTTCGTTAAAGGACTTCGGTGAAGGACGATTATTTGAGGGTGTCCTGTGATCGTTCGTCGGTGTTCGAATTGTCGTTTCCGAATAGTGTTTAGCCACGAAATCGTCGTTCGAAAAAGTCGAAAACTCGCTACTCGATTGTGCTTTAAACGTGCCGACCGGTATTATATAAAGTGGTACTCAATATTGCGGTAATTTCCTACGATAAACGCGGTAAAATCGACACAACGGGAGTACCGTACTTTCACTTCGGGTTTTCGTGAACTCTCGAATACAAAATATGATCGCTCGAAATCGTTTTTCGACGTTTCGTCGACCGGATCGCGTAAACATTAATGCGGCGCGTTTAACAACCGTGGCGTGTAATCGTTTGCTACCCGGTACGGTACCAAGATTTTTGAAATCGCTTTATCCGTCCGATCGTCGATGATATTTCGGATATTATAAAATCGTCGAAATAAGTATATAGCTGTAACAACTCGTCGTTCCCGTATTTTTTTCGGTTCGGGGTGGATTTTTTTTTTACATTTTATTACCGAGACGCCATATATGTCTGACACTTTTGTGACACTAACAAATAATAATCGGACGGGAAGGTTTTGGTTATTTTTTTTTATTTCGAAAATACGACATCGCGTCGAACGATGAAATCAACGTTGTACTCGTTTTACGACCCGTATTTTTCGCCGGGATTTACGAACGAGTGACGCGATTGTATTTGCCCGAGTCGTAGCGTTAACGTTCGACTTTCGTACGAACGACGTCGTCGATAATTTCGAGCGTTACGTATTATTATTATAAAATACAAACCGCCGTTGTTTGGCCGAAAAAGATTTTCGCGAGAATATCGGCCGGATGAAATATACGACGCGTGTGCCGCCGGTTCGCGGTACGGAGCACCGGCCACCCCTCGTACGCGCGTTTACGGGCGGCCGCGTATTAATTTTTGGAAATTATTTCACCACCGGTGGAATGCCGAAATGGAAAAACGAACACGTTGCGAACGGGCCGAGAGCTATGGTCACGGAAAACGCTATTAGTTGCCGGCCCGAAACTATCTTCAACTAAGAAAATCGGCCGATCGCCGCGTCCGGTAGGTATTTATAGAATGTAATAACGACATTAAATTCTGCAGTTTCCTCGGAAGCGGCGACTGTATAAAGTTCGGTGAACTACAACTGTGGCGTGCGTACACGGTTGACCTCTTAATAAAATTAAACGGGAAAAGTTCTCGGCTGCGGGCTTTGAGAGCCATATATATTGTTCGTAGACGAGTGCGTCCGTGTACGAGCAGCGCGGCGACGACACTCCGTAAAACGACGACGACAATTTCGCGGTCGACCATATCGTTGGTGGTGACGTGTGTCGCCGAAACATGAACGTTCGCTTCGACAGCTACGGCTACTCCCGTCCAAAATTTACCGTCTCCGAATATTCGCGAATTCGGCCGGCCAATTCGCGTTCCGTTCACGATCACTTTCGTCACATCGGACTTTTGTCTCGCGCCATCGAGGTCCGCGTATTACATATGTATATGCCCGGCCGTTACTATTCGCGAAACGGGTGAATGGAGGGGGGATTCCCGAATTCCGGACGACTTTCGCGTTTCGTACCGGCTGTACGGCGACGGGACGGTATTTCTAATTACTTCGACGTACGGCGGCCAGCGACCGTCCGGGGTAACGGGCCTCTTCTAATCGGAATTACTATCGGAGGTGCAAACGCTAACGGGAAACGGACGCGTCCAGGGTCGGCACGCCAAAAACTCATAAAGTTCCTAGGGACTGTGGATCGAGCAGCAATAGTAGTAGTAGTAGTAGTAGTAGTAGTTATGACCACCCTTCGCGCGGCGCGACCGTCTTCCTTTTAAACGTCCGAATCGTTTTATTTCCGAATTAAGCCGTCGCAACACGACGAGGCTTATCTGATGCGACGGTTATGTTATTCGTGAGTCGCCCGAGTCGGACTTGAGCCACCCCCCTCGATTCTACGTTCACCGTTTCCACCCTACCCTCAACACGCACGCCCAATCCCGGCGCACGAAACCGTTCGTATTTTTCACGTACAGTATTAAGTCCGTTACAGCGATCACGTTATCGTATTTTTCCGCGAATGTCGTTATTCGGTTTTCGTCGTCGCGTCGATAACAGCGGTCCGATAGATGGGCACGTTCGAGTCCGAAACCCGGCGGCGTTACTTTCGGGACGGAATTTCCGCGCGATTTTCGTTCCGATCCTGACAAATGATCGTTCGATTCTCCGCCGGCGGATAAACGGTTGACAAGTTCTCGAGTACCACCGACCAAAAGGTTTCTTTTCCGTCTTCGCGTTGTCCCGGGCCGTATCGAGGACGTATCTATTATTTAATTTACACGTTTTTTAGTTCGCTCGGTGTTACGATCGTGTTAACGCGCATCCATTATGGCGGGTTACGACCACCGGTATCTATCGTTTTCCCGTTTAGGCGTGAAATTCGAATACATAACCGTAGCGCCGACGGTTTCAAACGCGTCGTAATGTTCGGGACGGCTTCCTATAAACTGTCGTTACTCGCCCGACGTAATATGTACGTTTGAGAAAACCGTAATCGTACAACGACGAACGCGGTTATATACGTCCAGACAGGGCGTCGTCAAAAACCGATATAATTTATATATATAATTTTCCACGTTTCGCGTTTTCGCGTACGTATTTAGCCGAATTCGGTAGATAGCGCCGCGTCGTATGGTCGAATGCCGTGTACAATTTCGTCGTTTAGTCGTAATAAACGAACTTTACGATAATCGCGTCGCCGCAGTAGCTTTAAAAAACCGTCGTCGAACCGTACGACCGCCCTCGACTCGTAACCGACTACCGTTGTCGCGTAATTTCGTTCCGAACGTACGAAATAGACGGCGAGGCAATCGTACCGATACGGCAGGTAATTTGTAAATCGGTTCGAAATAACCCCCCTCCCCCTACTCCCAACCCATGTTCCACTTTACCTCGAAATAATTGCGTACGAAATATATCACGCGCTTAGATCAAAAGATTATCGACAAATATAAAATATAAATTATTATTACATTATTCCGTCGGACGGCGGGGAAGCGGTAGGGGGGGGGCAAAATAAAAGCGAAAAAAAAACCCGTAATGGTAAAAACTGATTTTTGCGGCACGTCAATAAATCAAAAATGCTAACCCGCTATACACACACTGCATGACACGTCACGCACTCGGTAATTGACTTATATCCGAAGCCTGTGGTATATCTCTCGTCCCTCACATTTTACATTCTCTCACTCACTCCGTTCCCCTCTTCATCCTCACCCCATCCGTTTTCCATTAAACGAGATATACGCGATGATAAAAATACGCACACACATACACTCACGTATATGTATATATATAAACAATCTCTGGGCCTTTTAAAACCATGAAATAGCTCGGCCGTTGAAAATGTGTGTGTGTGTGTGTGTGTGTGTGTTTCTATATGCACGCGTGTCCGTGTATTGTGGTACAGATGGTGGTAGGGAAGGGTAACCCGTCGGATCCCGGAGAATTTTATTATGTTCAGTATTTTACTTTATATATATATATATAGAAATAATGTGGCGAGAGCGAGAGAAAGCGAAAGGGAGATAACGAATAAAGTTCGGGTATAAAAACGTACTAGACGCTTTAACAGATTTATACGAACCGACTAATTTTACGATTCAATCGCGGAACCCCGAAATTAACCGTCGACTAGTATTGTACGGTTGCGGTATATAATGTGCGTATGGGTATAATAACGGCTATGTGTGTACGCGCCGCGCTGTTATAAGCTCGTAAATTATTACTATCCGTCCGTGATAGTCGTCGTTCGTCTTATAGGCTATCGTTAATTTTTGTTCGACGCGACCATCAGCACCACCGGCGTTATCGGCAATAGGTATTACGGAAACTCCCGGTAGGCACTAGGTAGTCGACCGACGTGCTCGCCGCGCGATACGAAAGTTTTCTGCGCGAGTGTAACGGATATTGGTCGTCACGAGTACCGTACTCACGCCGCGTTACCATACGTTCGGGGAGGAAGTTTTTTCCGCGTGTAATCCGCGCGCCGTCTATAGATCGATACACCCGCCCGTGTCGTCCCGCGGCGCACGTTCAACTTTTCGTACGACTGTCGGTGGCTACCAGCGCGTTTGTCCCGATTTCGGAGGGGTGTTTTTTTTTTTTTTTTGT